>CM040238.1:117654409-117928184 GCA_022545495.1 Chrysanthemum lavandulifolium | reverse complement strand
AAAGGAAATTTTGAAGTTGCTTGAATCACCGTTACCACGGATCCCGGCCTTAATGATGGGCGGATCCCTCGAGGAAGGATCCATGGGATCCGTGAGACATAAGCTATTTTTAACTTCTATTTTCTCACTTTAGTGCGGGTATGAGATTTAATGCTTGTTTTCTCATGATCACATGTCTTAAATTCATATCTAATCATTAGATTTTAATCCATATTTTGGGTCAAGCATTCATTGCAATGCAAATTTTTTTCTCTATAAGTAGGATTCCCAACATTACTTGCTATTCATCTCGTCCTCACAAACAAACACCACCATGTCTTCCAAAAGATCTTCCAACTTAGATGAATCACCTAATGCAAACAATCCATTTCAAGAAATCCAAACTTTGCCTCCGGCTTCCAAAATACCACAATCAAAATCTAGGATATCCATGGGATTAGCATCCGCCTTGTTGGTTAGCAAAACCATCATCAAATGGCTCATCACCAACCACTAACTCACCACAAGATGCTTCCATTATAGCACCTCCTTCATCACCAACAAGTACACTAACTTCATCATACATCAACTCACCACCTAAAGTCACTCTTTCGGAACTCCTTAAGACTCCAACAAGATCTCAACAACCAAAACAAAAAGAAATAGCCTTTTTGACACCTCCCACTTCTCCAAACACAATTTTCCAAGACCTTGGAACCTCACCACCCTTAGCTCCCATTAAGCTACAAGAACACTTAAGTTCTTTTCCACCACCACTTCCAAACATTCCGGACGTTGATCCGTATTTTCCTATTTTTCCATCACATATTCCGCATCTCACAAATCAAAACAACCCGGAACACTCCGCACTCATTACCCGCATCACTTACATTGTGAACATTGACAATCCACTAGGGATGTTGCAATAGAGTTAGGGAAGATATGTGATTCATACTCAACCTCATTCTTGATCGCATCAATACCATTACTCATCAAAACATCCATCCATAACCTTATGCAAACATAGAAGGAATCATTATTACTATCTTCTATTTTTACTATCTTCTATTTTTAGTATTCTTTTTCAAGAACAAGTCTTGCTCTTACTTTTACATGCTTGTATGTGGCATAAAATACCACTACATTTTGTTGTTTTATTACAAGGCCTTGTTTACATACCTTGGCTCCTAATCTTGATTCTCGTCAATCACAAGATTACTTATGCATGTTACTACTAACCTTTTCTATGTAGGATTTTCTTTTTCTTTTCTTTTTCTTCACTTGACGCCCCAAAGTAGGGGGAGCTACCGTCAAGGGGGAGTAAGCGATATGTGGACTATTTTTCCACATTTTATTTCTTCGATGGGGTTATCTTTTTGTTTCGACAAAAAGGGGGAGAAGAAGTAAAACTTAGGGCTTTCAAAACATACATCTAATCTTAAGTTTTACTCATCATAACATTATGTTTTGTCATCAACAAAAGGGGGAGATTGTTAATACAAATAACCCGTAAAAACGTTTATTAATATTTGGCGATCTCTTTGTGTTTTGTTGATAACAAATATAATGTTATCATAAGTAAAATTATAAGGATACATGTTATTTTTGTAAAGCATTTACATATAGTCACTTAATACAAATTGTTGTAATAAAATCATTTGTTGTAATAGTTTATTAGGATGGGTAAAATCACAACCCATGGATCATACCCATAACCCATGGTATTGACCCATACCCATTTGACTAGATGCATTGCATCTATTAGATATATTGTATCTAATGAAATACCCATGGACCAACCCATAACCCATGACCCATGACCCATAACCAAAACCCATAGGCAAGAGGGCGTCCACGGTTCCCTAGGTTTACACTAGACGGATCCCTTAAGGAAGGATCCGTGGGATTCGAGGAACGATGGCAAGTTTTGCCTATAAATGAGAGCCATTTCTTCATTCTAATTTACCCTCTTCTTACTAAATCTCTCATATACTCTCATTCTCTTCTAACAAAAGATCATTTGATCTAGAGAATTGTTCTTCTTTCTTTCTTTAGTGATTCTCATATAGGTCCTTCTAAAGGCAAGATCACGAGCATTCTACAAGTCATCCAAGCAAGGGGCCCTTGATTGATTTGTTCCTTCACAAGATTTACAGCAAAGATCTTGTATTTGATATTTCACATACTTGTTGTGTAATAGTTGTGTTGGTTTGGTCCACCGTATTACGGACTCGGTATTTAGCTTTGTACCAGAAAAAGGTGTAAGCAACGTTGTGAAGGCTTCTCCGCCAAGTTGAAGGAGTTTGTTGACGTAGTGCTTGAACTCTCGAGTAGGTGACTCGGGGAGTGGAGTAGGGCAAGGAAGGTGTCCTTGTAGCCGAACCACTATAAATCGGTTGTGTCATTTCTATCCTTCACTTTACCTTATTTACTTGCATTACCATTAGATCTATACTTTCTCTTCATCCATACGATTTCACATAATATCGAATCTAAAGTTTTTGAAACTAACTTAAAATCGGCAAAACTATTCAACCCCCCCTTCTAGTTTTCCACAAGTTCTATAGCAGATTTGTTATCAACCATTATTGTAACATTTTCTTCCTTTGAGTGTGTAAGCCTGCTTAGTAGTCTCTTTAACCATAATGCTTGTTTTCTCTGCTTTGCTTCTCAATAAATTCTTATTCGCATGATGATAATGCTACGGTGGCTTGCTTTTGTATGCTCTAGCTAATTGGTGATTCACCATAGTAAAATATTATTCCGTAGTTCCTTTTACTTCTTGAGTGTTGAATCCATAACTCCGTCGTTGAAACCTTGTATCTTGTTTCCTCCATTATGCTTGTAGTTGATACCATAATCCTTTGTTCCTTTCACAAGCGTAATACTTTCCTTCTGACCTTCATATGTTGCTCTTTTGGTTCTTGCATAAAAGCGACTAAGTAATCCACTAGGATAACTTAAGTCGGGTCTTGTGAAACATCTATCTTAAACATTCAATTAAGCTTGATATTCGGTTGAGTTGACGGTGTTCCTTGATGTTCTTTGTCAATCTTGTTCCTGGATCCATTAGTATTAGCGTCTGTTGTAGTCTATCATTCCAACTTCCTTCAAGATCTTGCTTGCATAGGCGGATTGCTTTATTGAAATGTCACATCAGTTTGTGTGACTTCTATTCTTAAATAGTAAGCTAATAAGCATAGGTCACTCATTTGAATTTTTCTTCCATTTGAGCTTTAAACTTGTCGATCTCCTTCTTTGGTGTACCGTGATGATTAGATCATATACATAGACTCCTATTAGTAGTATTGAGTCTTTTGTTGCCTTTGTGTAGATCGCTTGTTCCAGTACACATTTCTTGAAATCTAACGACTTCAAGGTGTTGTCTAACTTTATGTTCCATGCACGTGGTGCTTGTCTTAGTCCATATAGAGCTTTTATAAGTCTATAGACTTTCCCAGAATTCTCTCTTTATGAATCCTTGAGTTTGAGTAACGTACACTTCTTCCTTTAAATCTCCATGTAGAAATGCAAATTTGGCGTTGAGGTGATGTACTTCCCATTTGTTGTTAGCAGACTATGACTAGTAATAGTCGGACACTTTCCATCCTTGCTACAGTGCGAAAACTTCTTCAAAGTCTATGCCATGCTCTTGTATGTAGCCTTTTGCTACTAGTCTTGCTTTATGCTTGACTGTGTCTCCATTAACATCTTTGTTGGTATTGAATACCCACTTTAAGCCAATTACTTTATGTCCTTTAGGTAGTGTGGTTAATTCCCATGTGTTATTCCTATTGATGGAATCTAACTCGACCTTCATTGCTTCGATCCATTTTTGATCGCTTGATGCTTCCTTGTAGTTCTTGGGTTCATCTTCCGCCAATAGTATTTCCTCGGTGTTCTCGTATAAATCATCTAATGTTCTAAAACCTTTCAACGGTGTATGATCAAATCATGAGTGTGAATTTGTGGCTGAGTTTGAACCATTATCACTTTGATAGATTGATTGTTTTGAGTTATTGGGTGTAACTTGAGAATTTACTTGCGATGAATTTGTTGCCGGTGTGTGAAGTGTTTGTGATTGTGAGGGTGAGCTTGTTGTTGATGTTGTATATCCATCATCATCATGTTAGGGAAATCGTTCTCTTCGTCACTTGGTTGGATTTCTTGATCATGATGTTCATTTGTGGCTTCAAGATTTTCTACTTTGAAGTCGATCCACTCGGGTTCGTCATGAATGTGTTCGATCATGTAATCCTTCCAATCCTATGTTTCATCCTCTTTAAACTTTACATCTCTACTAACACATATCTTTTGTGTTGTTGGATCAAGTAGTCGATAAGCTTTTGATCCTTGTTCATTTCATAAGTATACCATCCTCGCTTCTATCATCTAAATCCGTTAAGCGTTGTGATGGTACATTTGCATATGCTATGCAACCAAAGACTCTTAGATTCTCTAAGTTTGGCTTTCTTCGTTAATTGCTTCATATAGAGTAATGTCTTCTAATGCTTTTGTAGGGCGCTATCTAAGATGTATATAGCGTGTCTAACGACTTCACCAAAACGTTTATGGCATGTTCGTTGCTTTCATCATACATCTTGTTGTAGACATAATTGTTCTATTTATTCGTTCAACTACTCCGTTTTGTTGCGGTGAGTAAGGTGTGGTAAGTTGTCGTGCTATGCCATTTTCTTTGCAGTATTGAGTGAATTCATTTGATGTGAATTCTCCTCCGCGATCAGTTCTTAACATCTTTAATGTTGTCCTAAACTCCTTTTCTATCGTATTCTTGTATTCCTTGAAAGTATCAAATGCTTGATCTTTTGTATTTAGGAAATACACCCACATATATCTTGAGTAATCGTCTACTAACAAGAATATGCATTTCTTTCCAGAAGGTGTCGGTTGTGTGATTGGTCCGTATAAATCTCCATAACTAAATATAAAGGTGATGATCTAGCTTTTGCTTTCTTAGGAAATGGCGCTCTACTATTGATTCGTGAAAAGTGAGTGGTGAAAAACACAATATCAATATATCAAATTAACCGTAAAATTCGACAAATTAACCTTTTAGGAAAAGGGTTAACGTGCCAAATCTTACGGGTGTGATAAAAGTGATACCTGAAAAGTGATTTCCCGGGTCGTGTCCCAACGAGGCGTGAATGGAAGGATTCGTTGAGTTTCGTGATTTATAACTTGAATTGGTATTGATGATTTGTTGATTTGAATTACATTTTCTTACAAATTAATTAACGGAAAGTAATTAAGGTAAGGAACCCTAATAAACTACAAATTAACTATTACTAAGCCTAAGTAATGATAAAAGCGAAGCTAAACTAAATCTAGGGTGCTAAAAGCGTAAAAGCGTGAAAAATCAGGAACGACCGAGCCATAAGCGTAAAAATTATGCAATTTAAGGGCTACGGGGTGAAATCAATTTTCCTACGTTCTAATCGACTAAAAATAATTTTAGGAAAAAGCGGGAATTTTTGAATTTTAAATTAATTACTACAATTAAAACTAATTTAATCTAATTAATTAATTAAAATACTAAATTAATTTATAAAAATCGAAAAATTAACAAAAAGTACTTTGCTTTTCTTGGTCCTAAGAAAAATAAGAAAAGTGATGAGTGCTTTGTGAAATAAGAAGAAAATAAGCACAAGAGCTTAAAAGATAAACCAA
This sequence comes from Chrysanthemum lavandulifolium, assembly GCA_022545495.1. Taxonomy (NCBI): domain Eukaryota; kingdom Viridiplantae; phylum Streptophyta; class Magnoliopsida; order Asterales; family Asteraceae; genus Chrysanthemum; species Chrysanthemum lavandulifolium. The sequence goes on along the minus strand of CM040238.1, from coordinate 117,922,517 downwards.
CCTGTCCTTAAGGTTTTAATTGTGCAAGATATGATAGAAAAGAAGTCCCAGGCGGTTGGTAGTGGGTGTTGGGATTGTCGTCGTTTCTTTGAGCAGGTAGAGGTCTCGGGTTCGAATCTGGCCTCTACCTTTTTATAAACATTTTTTTGAAATTTTCTTTTTGGAGTTTAAAGATGCGACAAAATTAAAGACTTTTGTGAAAATTTTTCAAAAAAACTTATCAATAAGTTGGTTTATCGACTTGTTCTTAACAGGTTGCTAAAAACAAAATCACAAGCTTTGAAAAACAAAGTACCAAACACCCCTTAAGCAGTTTTGAGCAAAGAAAGGGACCAAGTGAATCTTTTTAAAAGGTACTCCTACATGATATTCAACAAGCACTTCAATTCTAGCAATCACACAATGAATTTACTACCTAAATGAGGGAATAAGCAGATGGCCTTAAGCTACTCTAAGGGAAGTCCCAAGCGACTAATGAAATAAGGGAAAAAGCAGTTGGTATAAGCAATGGGAATCCTAAGCTAAAGATATATTAAGCTAAACTAGCATTAAGCAAATAAGGAGTTAATAAGTGAAGAGTAAAAAAAAACAATGTGACTGTGGCTTAATTGAAGCGGAACAGCGCCAAGGGCACTTTTGAGCTTATTTGATATAAGTTGTAGAGAGTCACCCTCGAGCTTACAGGCACTTGGGTCCACTACCCAACTTACTTTTGCCCCACTTTCGGATTCTTGAAGAGCTTAACAGACTTATAAATAAGCTAAGAAAATCTTGGAATTAGAGTCGATCAACTTTGCAGGAGCAGATAAATTGGCCAAATGACCCACTTTAACCCATTAGCAGACCAACTAAAACATTTTTGATTTTTCTCTTTTGACACAAGATTAACAAACAAGCGAACTTACTATTTTAATTTTATAATTTTTATCTCACCTAAAACTTGGTCAAATCTGCTATAGCAATCGACAAAACTAGGTTTTTTTTTTTTTTTTTTTTTTTTTTTCCCAAATCTTCATCGACTACAATTAAACTAAGGTGGTACAAGTAGATAACTAAAGAACTCAGAAAGAAATATTAAGCATTTAAATGCTTATTGGTAAATAAGCTGAAAACACAGTAAAAAGAAATTTTAACTGAAAGATTTTTTCATTAATAAAAACTCATTACAGTGAAACTTAAAAACAGGAAACTAATTTTTTGAAAACTAAGTAAAAGGTGCCTTATATCAATGGCATACAATGGTATTTATACTACAAGCTCTAGGTCTTCATTCTCCTTTGTGTTTCTTCTCGGTGAGGTAAGCGACCAAAACCATATCGTGTGCTTCTTCAAACCGATCCTAGCCATCCAATAGAGTTAGGTACATGTGAGAGCAAATCTGAACCATCCCCTGGTGTCTTTTGACATGGATTTCCATGGTGGCAACCATGGAAAGGAGGGATTAGGTTGAGTGGGTTTGGGAATTGTGATTAGGCGGTAAAGAGGGAAAATGTTCACAGGGGTTGAGTGTTTTGGGTGGAATGTTTCTGGGTAAGAGATTTGGCTTCTGGGTATTGTGAAGTGGAGGAACAAGATTGCGGGGTAAAGTTTTTTTTTTTTTATTATTGATGGTGGGGATGGGTGAAGAAAAGAGATAACATTTATTTTGTATTTTGATTTTTAAAAGTTTTGTAATTTTTTTTTTTTTTTTTTTTTTGTAAACTAAAAATTGTTTTAAATAAAATGAGTTTTAACAAAAATGGGTTATTAAGGATGAAATGAGATTTTTTTGGATTTTTGGTTTTGTGGGTAAAATGGTCATTTGGGTTTCGGTGAAGGTAATTTGGTAATTTTGGGTTGTTGGTTAGGTTTTAAGGCGGTTTCCCAAACCCACTCTAAAAGCGTGTCCGGGTCTTCAATTGATCAACGATCGTGAAAATTACATCCGGCAGACCTCCTCAAGACTTTTCGATTTTGGCTCGATAATTCTCGTTTTCGCTCTGTTTTCAATCCTTTTGTACCTGCAAGACATAAAACACACTCCGAGGATATTTTTGACATATTTTGATCGTTTTTTGGGTGTTTTTAGTCGTTTTTGAGGTCTTACGTGGGTAAAAACGATGAGTGAATAAGCATTCATCAACTATGATTACCAATTAAACAAACATCAAAGATTTGTGTTGTATGTTTAATGGCAGGTATGCCATGAACTAAATCCCTTTGGGCCATTGATTTTAGTGACACAAAGTTGAGATGTCCTAGCTGCGTGCCATAACCAAGTATTGTCCTTTAAAGTTGCTAATAGGCAAGCAGGTGTGCCTATCCTTAGACTTACTTTGTATAGACGGTTTCTTTGTCGCGTAACTTTCATGAAGATTTTGTCATCCATGTCATAAAGTCGTAACTCGTCGTCTTCCATTACTACTTTACAACCAATTTCGTGAATTGTCGAGGCTCGATAAGTTGCTTTCAAGCTAGGAATGTAATAGGCGTGTGATATAATTCTTTGCTTCTCGTCATCGCATTCTATTAGGATTGAACCTTTTCCTTTGATTTCTATGTGTGAACCATCTCCGAATCTTACTTTTCCACTGACCTTCTCATCTAACTCCTTGAAGTGTTCTCTCACTTCAGTCACATGATTGCTTGCTCCATTGTCTAAAGACTATCCATATTTGTCTCTTTATATGCCACATCTTCTTCATGTAGCGAGACCTTTTGATCTTTAACTTCTTTTATTTGTATCCCTTCGTCTTAGTCTTCTAATATTGCCATTAATAGGGTAGGTTCTAAGTCCTCTTCTACAAGATTAGATTGCTTATTTGAATTTGTCCTTTGAGGACATTTAGGTGCAATGTGCCCTATCTTTCTACATTTGTAACATCGCAACTTGCTAGTATCATAGCTTGATTTCTTGGAGTTGCTATGAGAGGTTTCTCCATCTTTCCTCTCTTCCTTAAACTTTTCGTGGTTCTTTCCTTGTGAAAATTTATACTTTCTACGTCCACGTCCTTTAAAATACTTTCCTCTATTCTCATGTCGTGTGAACATCAGTTTCTCTTGATTGTCCACTTGTTTTCCTTTCTTGTACCTAATTCTTTCCTCATATGTCTTAAGTCTTCCAATTGCTTCTTCTATCGTCATTTCACTGAGATCAGAAAATTGCTCTATTGATGCAACTATCTGTAGATACCTATCGGGTACAACATTTAATAGCTTTCTAACTATTGTTTGATCTTCAATTGTGTGTCCTAGACTATTGTTTACTAAGGTTGTTGTTTTTGCGGTGAAGGTGTCGATTTTCTCGTCTTCCTTCATATGTAACATCTCAAACTCGATTTGAGTGTTTGCAACCTTGCTTATTGAACTCTTTGTTCACCAACATATCTAGTCTTGAGCATCCCATATGGCTTTTCGCTTTTGTGCTTTGTTATTTGAAGTAATTGTTCTTGGGTAAAGATTGGTTAAGGAATGCGACAACAGTTTATCTTTCTTGTTATTGCTTTAAGTTGTTTCTAAAGGTTCTACCATTTCCCACAAACCATTCGCCGAGGATGATTTGCATTCAATGCCCATAATGAGTAATTCGAGGGTTTTAGCATCGGACATTGGAATTGTGGCGTACTAGTAGTACACTTTTCCTTCTTTGAAATTTCTCCACTTTCTTTCATCATATTACTTGGATATTGACTAAAATCTCCAAAATACTTAACATTAAGTGTGTCGAAATTTTCTTTCTGGTGAGCTCTTTCGTTTTGTGCCTTAAAGGCTATCAAAAACTTATCGGGACTAGTTTTTATTACAAAAAACTATCCTAGGAGATTTTTATATTCTCAAATGAATAAACCTAAGGTTAATTACGTCTTAAGTTATTCCTAATAATATAATAAGCAGTGTAGACACTAGGTTATTATATTTTCTAAACCTCGAAAAGATACTTACTTAAAAACTCTGTTGTAGAAATCGGCCCAGGCGGCCGATTAATCCCCGTATAATCGCTGATCGCTCACTAATCGCCTTGATTTATCATAATCGGCCTATTTAATCGGTTTGGTCAAAGATCGCTCAAAAATCGGTCAACAAACGGATTAATCGGACAAAATCGGATTAATCGGAAAAAAGCGCTTAAAAATTGGTCAACAAAATCGCTTAAAAATCGGTCAAAATCCCTTAAAATCGGTCAACAAAGTGATTAATCGGACAAAATCGGTCAAATGTAAGCTAAAATGGTCAACAAACCGAGTAATTTTAATGTTTGACTTTGAAGAATTATGTATTATGTCTATATTTGAACGCTTGAAATATTTGAACTTTGATGCAATACGCTTATCCCATACATATAAAATAATATAATATCTAAAATTACATTTTTGCGCGTAAAATATCCAATCAGATTAATCCCCGATTAATTGCTAGGCCCTACCCAACCGCCTCACTAGCGCCTAGCGATTTTTACAACCTTGCTAAAAAATAAGGAAGGGTAACTTTTCTAAAGTAATCTATACAATATATGTCAAACTTTATATATACCATATAAAAAAAAATCAAAGTGGAAGGGTTGTAGTTGTTCTTTTGGAACACGATGGGTTGTAATAAAACCCGTATCCCTAATAAGTTGGTTCCTCTTGATGCTCTTATATCTGCGCCTCTCTTCTCGCTACGAGATCGTCTCTCCTATTTCTCTAAGACTTAAATTAACTTGGTCTCTCGATATTGATGGTTGACCGGTAGTTATTGTGGCTTGGTTAACCTTCTCTACTCCACGGTTTGGTGTTCTTTTTGAGCAGCGGAATCCTTCTAAGGCAAAACTAGGGTTTCGTCGGTTTGAGGATTTTACGAATCGCGAGTAAATTTGGGCTTTCTTGATCAATTGAATCAATTAGTGATTCAATTAAGGGTGTGGATCTCGATCTTTAAAAAGCAGTGTGTTTGTTCCTTGTTTTGATTTGATTGATTCTGCCCTTGATGACTTTGTGTTATCTGTTGGTATGGTTTTCCATTTTTGAATCAATTGGTTATTAGGTTTTTTGCAACCTGTCTTAACCTAATAATTTCTGGGTTGGTTTTGTTTTTTGGATTGGATGTCTTTCTGACAGATTTTTGCAAAACTAAGAAAAGAGATGAAACTGGTTTTTGATGCCCGTCGATTGATCACTATATGTGAATGATCCCTGGGTGACAGAAAACTGTTTTCTTGATAAAAATCAGGAAACACAAAAATGATATTTTGATTTGTGTTCGTTGGGTTTGCAAAAAGTTACCGAAACAAAAAACTAATTCCTTTGATTCAAAACAGAAAAAGAACGTGGTATATAATGATTTAGTTAAGTAACCAAACGTGCTCTGATACCAAAGGTTGGACCTGTTACGGATCTATGATCTAAACCGTAGTTATAATATACCAAAACACAAGATAAAGATTGAACTTTGCTAAACGTAAAATGCTTTATATTAAAATGTCATCATCTTGTTTGTTTACGAAACTATCTATACAAACATTGTGAAAAGGCATGAGATGAAAGGGTGTGTTGGTTCGTTGGATCCAACAGGCATGACCTTCAAAGTTAGCGTCGTTTAACTATTTTCTTAACTACTTTGTAACTACTTTATAAGCGCCATTTGAAGATTGGGATTAACCCATATATGTAAGTTAGGTATTATTATTATATGTTACGAGTAAGCAAAGTCATCATTTTAATACTCATTTTTTTTTTTTTTTTTTTTTTTTTTTTTTGTAAAGGCGATCACTCGGTTAATATATTACTCAAAAACATTTAAGTACAACATATGAGAGTGAGTCTCGCATCTCGGGCCGTTACATGGGCATTGAACAAGCACCAAATGTGCACAGATAAGCCAATCTTATGACCTACCAAACAAAAAATCACTTCCTACCACGACCTTGAAGCTTGACATCATACAGGTCACAAAAAGCATCGAATTGCCCTGGTAAATCGTATACCTGAGCCGCATAATCATCATCAAAATAATCTTCAAGCTCGTAACTGTCACCAGACGATGCAAGAAACTTTTCCATATCGTTATCCATCTCAAGTACCCCGTCCTCATCACTGTCATTAACAATTACTTCACCCACTTTAGAGTATTGGTTACCTACCTTTTCGAAGACGTACACAGAGAAGAATAAGAACTAGGCTTAGTAGCCGAACCTGCACATTTCCCCCACATATATTACCACTCTCACCCTTAGAAGAACTAGGAACCTTTTTAAGAGGATTACCATCATCATCCACAAGAGTAGCTATCCTATCAATAATTAGCTTCTCAAGCTTCCCAATTTTCTCAACAATAGGAGTAGTACAAGGAATACCATTCTCATCGATGTCATCCATATCAAGAGCATCGAAAGGGTTCGATGTAGCAATGGTCGGCCCACCCGTAATTGCCTCGATGAGATTTTTCTCCTTAGTAACATCCTGCTTCTTCGAAACAGGTACATACCTCTATTTAGGATTCGAAGGGTGAAATTTAGGTCCTTTACCTACATCAATACCATGAGACGGCTTTTTCTGAGGCGCTTGAACCCCAACCTTTTTACCTTTTTCCTTCCGGTTTTTAATCTCAGTAAAACCATCTTCGTCCTTGTCCACAGTAGAAGTTCCCTGAACAGCCACATTAACGTCACTAAGAACAACCTCCTTCACACTTTTTGGGTAATTGACATGGTCATGCCCAAAAACTTTACACATATCACAATGAGGAGGCATAAATTCATATTCAACTTTAATGATTGTCGTTGTGTACCAACTATCATCCTCCTTTGGAATAGCCATACTAACTTCGCTTTTCAAAACAGACTCCGCATTTAGTTCAACGAGCGCACGCGCATAACTAATACGACCCTACGAATCAACACACATTGAGCTTGTAAATGCATCCAACATAATAGGTTTTCCTACTTGAGTAGCAATTAAGCTCAAACCATCTTCCGGATATGCCAGTAAGGGAACATACTGGAATTTGATCCAAACCGGGACCTTAGTTACCTCAGATTTAGTAAGTGAACATTAGGAGTCCATTTATTAAGGATGAGAGGCGATTCTGGATAAGCCAAGGGCCCCGTGAAGAACATTCTCCACCCTCTTTAGAATCAAATTTAAAGAGGTAAACACCCGTCACTTCAAACCAAACTTACCCCATGTATTTGTTACATAAGTTTGCACAATAGGAAACACGACCATTTTGCCAACGAAGAAACCAACAAGTGTATTCTCATACCTACCCAAAATGCTCTTCATAGCTTCCTTAGGCAACAAAATATCATGGTTATCAACCCGAATCTCATTAATCAAGGTTCTAAAATTTACCTTCTTAGTGTTGTGACCTTGGTTCGAGAATGCTTAAAACGAATCAGCCTTGGGACTTCGAATCCACATGCACATTAGAAGAAGTAGAAGCATCCTTAGGTTCCATATTCCCGTACCAACGTGCACATTAGAAATAGGGTCGGTACATTAGTTTTACCATGTGTATTAGAAGCATCAATATTCACACATGTATTCAAGTTATTGTCACCATTATCCATAGTCCAATCCGTGATAATAAGACCTTGATTTACGATGTTAACCCCTTCATAGTCGTACCACTTTGCTCATACTCGGGACTAGAAGACACGTTCATATTCAATTTAAGGTTTGTAGTATTAGGTTCGAGAAGCGAGTCAATGAATTTGAATCTACTCCAAATCCACTCCCACTTGAACTTATACCAACAATACTACCACTCGCCACACCAACATTACGAATTGGAAAAGATCATTTGTTACTACCACCTAAAGTAGGCATACCAATTCAAAAATCCTTTTTCCATCTCTCAAAACCCCACAAAAAATTCAAGATACCAGCAATCTACAATACGAAATCAAACAACAATAACACACATACAATATGAAAGATATAAACCCTAACGCAAGTTAAGGTTTTAATAGCATGAAAACAAATACTCTAACCCATCATAAAAACACAACATGCAATAGACGTACAATGATAATAATGATTGTAAAAGTAAGTCAGGTACGATCCTATAAAATAATATCATACTAAGCTCGGTTTACATGAAAAGGTAATCAATCAGCATAAAAGAAAAGCGAATCTGAGTTCCAATGACCCACGATTTGAAAGAAACTAATTAAAAGGTTTACTTGAGTCACGCGAGAATATTAAACAATTAAAGGTGTAAGATTGTTAGAGAAATCGCAAGAAAGTGTAGAAGGTTTGTTAGGGAATCACTTTTAGTCGCGGGAAAGTGTAGAAGGTTTAATACTCTTGTGGAAAACTAGAAGGGGTTGAATAGTTTACCGATTAAAACTTTGTTTTGAAACTTATTGAAAGATCAATTGATATTGATCTTAGATATGTTAGTGAATGATAATCAATATGCAAACAATATATAAAGAGTAGATAAGGAAAGAAACAATCAAACCACGACAAGTTGTTTATAGTGGTTCGGTCTACAAGGACTCTTTTTCCTTGCCCTACTCCGGTCCTCGGTCTCACACTCGAGAGTTTAACTTCACTAGTCAACAAGCTCCTTTCACCGTGGAGAAACCTTTACACTTCGCTTACACACTATTTCCGACACTAAGCTAGATGTCGAGTTCTTTTCAAGGGTACAACCACTCCCACACACAATGTATTTTAAGGACTAAAATACTAACCACTCACACTCACAAGATTATGATGGTTTGTTACAACAATGATGTATGAATCAACACAAGATCATACAACAACAAACAAACAAGACTTCAACAACTTGTTGAAGCTTGAATATGCCTTGATCTTCTTAGCTACAAAGAGATCACTAATATGATATGAAAATGAGTTAGAAATGTTAGAGAAGGAATGTATGGAATATGATAGAAAGGGATAAAAACAACTTGGTTTGGCTTTGCTATTTATAGCCAAAATACTCGGCAGCACGGACCACGGACCCCTCAAAGGGTTCCGTCCATGTTAATATTTGGTGTCGCGGTCTAACGACAAGATTACCAAAATCTTACCATAGTCAACCATATCTATCCAAGATTGTGTAAGATATGTGTTGGGCTCAATAAATACCCAAACCCTTAAATCTAGGATTTGAATAGAAAATACCCTAAGTGTTTAGGCATTAAGCGATGTGAGTCATTGAGTACATAGTCTCTCATTGAGCCATCTTGAGACACTCGATGAGAGGCAAAGAAGAAGTCTCTTCACTCGATGGCGGAACTTAAGGGGTGAAGGCGGGTCAAGAAGAAGATGGTGGATTCGGTGAGTGATGACAATAACTCATTGAATCCTAAACTCCTCACCAACCACTTTCATGAAGACAAACTGAAGTAGAAGGCGAAGGCAATGAAGATCGAAGAATGAGCGGGATAAGGCGGGACAAGTTGGAATCGGATAAGGCGAAGTCCTTATCAACCAAAGTCAACTTTCTACGAATGGCAAACTATCGGGCTCGGTGTCATCACGACTTATGGAAAGCGACCTTGTCTCTTACTTAATATAGTCTTTAAATGAGACAAAATACATCAATATTTTGTCTTACGTAAAATGTTAGTTGTCACTTAGGATAAAGTTAATACTCATACTTGTATAAATAGCATAAGAGATGGAGTGAAAGATTTAAAGCTTGTGAATTGTAAAACATACACACACACACAAGCCATCTTTTACTCCTCCAAATACAACTCGGTCCACGAGATAGCTCGATGGTTCCATAGTAGTTGTGCTCGGACTTAGCTTTGAGCTTAGTGAAGAGTTACCAACACTTTTCATTTCAATCCCAATTCTTGTTCATAAGTACTTGGGTAATGTATTCTTTTTGATTCATTTCTAATAAAGAATATTATGTTGAAAATTTATCAGTGTGTTTTTACTTATGTCATTTCAGTCATTGATTCACTATTAGTTTGTTTTTAAATACTTAACTATTTTTTTTCGATAGTGAATAGGGCACAACAAGTGGTATCAGAATAGGCTGATTATAAAACCCCTTTTCAAGGTGCTCAAAATTGTTTTTAAATCGGGATCCTAAATGGTGAAATTGATGTACCCCAACTAGTCGATAAGCTTGAAATAGCATGCATTTCAAGGTAACCCTGTATGCATAATGTGAATCGGATGTCATACCAACAAATGAACATATTTCATGTGATGAGGTACCATAAGCGATCAACATAATGCATCGCTAATGTACCTAAACAAAATGACCCTAATTACGAACATGATATTGATAAATGTTTCTTGGTTGAGTCTGAGCCTAAAATCTTTAAAGCAAACGACATGGTTGAAAAAGGGGTTTATGATGAACTTTCAAACAAATATACAATTCTTGAAAAATATTGTATTTCCTTTGAAATTTCAATACAACAAAGAGAAGAAAGTTCTCTTGCTACAAAACCTTGCATAAATCCGAATTCCCGAATTTCGAGAATTTTTTGAAATTAACTGTTAAAACCAGTTAGGGACAAAGACTCAACCATATGTAATCTGAAATTGCAACTCTCAGATCTGCATAAGAAATGTAATATAGGGATAAACAATCCTAACTATGAGGTGAGTGGTCCGCTGAAATCTAGGAATGATGAATTGGCTCTATGTGTGACCAACCTATTAAGGGAAAATGAGTCCTTGAGAAAGAACTTATTTGAGAACAATTCTAAGCTGATAGATCAAACTAACTCCTTGTTGGTGACATTGATGCCCTCAAGCCCAAATTCAAGATAAGAGCTTCACCATTGTTGCCTTAAAAATGAGCTTAGGAAATCTATTGGAAATAGGGTGAACACTAAGTTTGCAAAACCATCGACCTTGGGAAAGCCAATTGTCTTGAATAAATCGGGCGGTTGTAGTTAGGCGACCCAATGCTTTTAAAAGCGAAAGATTTAAACCATCGAAATCTAAGCTTGCCTCCCAAGTTGATGAGAATATAGTTTTGACAAAACCGGTCACTTCACTAATTCATTCCGATATGATGAATAACAAGCCCGACTTAATGTTGACCCTAAGATCGGGAATATTAGAGTTCATCTAGTTCATATAAGAACCATCAAATGGTTGATCAATCCCCTAAGAAACAAACTAATTACAAAAGGAACAATGTTCAAAATAGGGAAGTGGCTACATCCAAATCTACTAGCAATTGTTTCAAATGGATTCCTATTGGTAGATTATTTAAGTTTTCAGGATCCAAACGGATTTCACATAGATCTTGCCTTAAGTGGATGCCCACAGGAAAAATCTTCAAGAATATTGAACCTAAAGGGATTTCTATTAATGACACTCCTAGACCAAACTGTGCAACATCCAATAGTGAGGATACTCATGTCACTAACTCATCGAATACTACATGTGCTATTAGTGCAAAGTGTCCTCAGTCTTTTTCAGGTACGATGCTCTATTCAATCATGAACATCATGACCTGGTTTCCAACAGAAATGAAGATTGCTCACTCAGGAATTGTAGCTTGTCAGAATTGATGTACCTCGTACTTTGACTCCTGTTCGACTTGAATCAGGACTCGTTCTCATGAATCCGTGCACAAATTAATTTGCACTTGTATTTAAAAAAAAAATTAATTTTAAAATCAATCAATCAATCAATTTTTTTTTAATTAAATCTTTACCCAAAATCTGATAAAAGGTGTATTTCTTGTTATCGATAACATCTATGGTCCTAGAAATGTCATTCAATAATGATACGGGTCTATAGATGAAGTTCGAACAAAAGATATATTCTATTTTAAAACGGGGTTGAAATTCAATCAATGTTCACTCTTAATTGGTGACATTGATTGAGGAAGAATCTTTCAATTTATCTCTACATCATTGTTTGATATATGTAATGTGCTTACTTGTTTGTTCTTTGCATGTTTAAGTCATGATTCTTTATGTGTTCATTGTGCTAGATGGCTTATCCATGTTACTTCTATGGTACCTGTCATACTCAACATGAATGTTACTTATCCACCGTGTCGCATGCAATTTGCTAAGTACAAGAAATTGTTAGAGTCTATAGTACATATTTATATGTGATACTAAGATAGGTACCAACTTGTCTCTATTGTCATAATACAAGGATCAAATGTGTCATTTATTGATACTTGAGAATGGTATTTTTGACATAGCGACTTGCCTAACTTTGTGCTAGCGATTTGTCCTATTTAGGTCTAGCGACTTGCATTGTGTATTATGTCTTGCTAGCGACTTGTCTCACTTTGTTTAAGTGTAAGGACTGTAGGTGTCAATTTGTGAAACTTGAAAACTATACTTTAAGCCCTAGCGACTTGTCACTTGATAAAATTTCAAAAATCTCAAATACTATCTCTCTCTCTCTCTCAAGTGACCGGTTTTATAGCGATTTGAAGTGGTAAGATTTCTTTTAAGTTTTGATTTGAATCCTCCGTGCCTAATACCTTATCTAATACACCTTTGTTTTAACAGATTTCACCGATTGTCCTTCGACAATCTTCCCATTCTAGGTTAGTTAATTGAAAATGGTGGTGCGCTTTAGTGATTGATATACGATTGGTTGTATTTAGGGTATCTTAAGTTAGATGTGTTGGTGCGTTCGTGTGTATTCATGGTCTCCCTCGTGCGCCTTTTAAAAAAAAAGTTTATGTGATTGTTGTGTTGATGTTTAGGCGTTTATGTATATGCTTGTGTAGTGGTGTTATTCAATCGTTGTAGTGCTTTTGGACATGATTGTTGGTTCATTTGCTTGTGTGATATGTGTTGGTTAGATATGTCAATAAGTGTTCTTGTTGGCCACTTAACTGATAGCAGGTTGTTCTTGGTGGCGAGTTGGCTCATATATTCCTCATGGCGAGTTGTCAATACTTTAAACATTCTTGCTAGCGACTTGTTATGTAATTGGGTGATGCTTGTAGTAGCGACTTATCCTTGTATTTTTTTTGGTAGCGACTTGTCTTGACAAGTTAGCGATTTGCTAAAACATTTTCACAAAGGCGACTTGTTACTGGTTTTCTTATAGCGACTTGTTTTGACAAGTTAGCGACTTGCTAAAACATTTTCAAAATGGCGACTTATCACTGATTTTTCTTGTAGCGACTTGTTTTGACAAGTTGTTTAAAGCGACTTGCTATAATACTTTCATGATAGCGACTTGTCTCATGTTTTATTTGTAGCGATTTGTCTTGACAAATTGTTCATAGCGACTTGCTATAACATTTTTGTTTAAAGCAACTTGTATCTGGTTTCTCTTGTAGCGACTTGATTTGACAACTTGTCTTAGCGACTTGTTATAACACTTCCATTATAGCGACTTGTCCCATGAAATCCTATTATATCAATTTTGTTTTAACAATTTTGCTCAAAGCAACTTGTCTCTAGAAAACCTTGTCAAAATGATTTGTTACTCTGAGAATTACTAAAGCATCTTAACCTATTTTCTGAGCATTTCAATCTGATTTTTGTTAATCTGTCATGTATGCTACTCGTTGTGCCTATGTCATGAGGTTGCATTAAAGTTGTTTAGCTAACCATGTCTAACCTAACATGCTCTCGAACACTGTTGTTGAATGTGTGTTTCTACAGAATTTCAATGGCAAACACAACCTCATCCGAGAACCTTGCTACTTCTGCTCCACCCACAGTTCTTACAGAAAACGGAATTTTCCAGAAGATAAATGGGTAGAGATAGGCAAAAGCAACTGCTATGTGGACATGGAAAGATTACAACAAAATCCAATCTTCAAAGTTGCTATTGATATTCTTAAAAACACTAACTTATTTAGTGCCTTGACCAAGCCATGCACGATCCCTTCCATTTACCTACAACAATTTTGGAACACCATTACATGGGACAAGATCACTGCCACTTATACTTGTAAGCTTGACGATAAGGAATTTGAAATCACATCTGACATTCTCAGTAAGGCCCTTGGAATCACACCATGTGACCCCACCAAACAATCTGTCCCTCCACCTAGTGCGGAAGAACTAATAGACTTTCTAAATGATTTGGGTTATCAAGTTAACATTACAAGGGCTTCAGATATCATCACCGGACACATGTATCAACCATGGAGAGCCATTACTACTATTCTCAACTTATGCTTATCTGGCAAAACCTCAGGGTTCGATAAAGTGAGGATACCTATTCTACAAATCTTATGGGGTCTCATCAAAGGGGTGAACATTGATGTCACGGAACATATTTGGGAAGAATTCTCGTTTTCTATGCACACTTTTATCACCGACAGAACAAATGTTCAGAATCAAGCCCAAGGAAGGAAGAAAGTACACAAACTTGTAATTCCTAGCATAAGATTCTCAAAGCTTATCATTCAGTTCTTGCAACAGACTCATCATTTTAATCCAAGGAGTGAGTCAGTCCTCCATAATGCTAGGGATGAATTTGTACTTCGTAACCTCAAATATATTGCCAGAGGTGTCAATAAAGAGATCTTTGGATTGCCAATTCCTGATGTACTTCTCACAGATGATATTAAGAAGACTGACTACTTCAGATTATACAAGAAAAGGGCATCCAGATCCAATGTTGATGATTCTCCCGATCCCTCACAACCCAAGTCTACAAAGTCTACCTCTAGCACTAAATCATCCTCGAAAACAACATATGCTGCCCTTCCCAAGAAGAGACGTGATAAATCTCAATCTACTGACACTTTATCACATAAGCAGAAAAAGAGAAAGAAAGATGTCGGAAAGGGGAATGTTGAAGGAACCGAGGCTCCAGAGAGTGACATGCGTTTGATAGATGAAGACGAGGCTGCATTCCAAGAAGGGATTAAACAAATCCTGGAGAGCCTGAACATGACTCAGACACCTCCAGTGGGAGGAGTTGTGATAAGAGAACCTGAGCCGAGACCCCGACAAACAACTTCAATCACACAAGATAAAGGCAAAGGATTGTTAGTGCAGATGCGAACAAGCATCTCAAATGCTATCGACCATCTCTTCTCCACCTCAAAAACTACTACTCAATTCATACTCAAGAAAAGATGTTGAATCATCCTCACTCTAATTCAAACTGGAATGGAAAAGATGTGACAGAAACACTGTTGAAACCCACACTTGATACTCAATCGAAGTGATTTTTCAAGAGGTTCGGTCTTGAAGAATGAAGAAAATGAATCTGAAAGACCCATATGATATTCTTGAGCCAAGATCCAACAGCACAAAGTCTCGATGAAACAAACATGTCTCATGGATCTCTATCCTCACTTAAGAATCTGGATGCGGATTCCTCATTTGGTGAT
The DNA here is from genome assembly GCA_022545495.1 of Chrysanthemum lavandulifolium. Classification (NCBI taxonomy): domain Eukaryota; kingdom Viridiplantae; phylum Streptophyta; class Magnoliopsida; order Asterales; family Asteraceae; genus Chrysanthemum; species Chrysanthemum lavandulifolium. The sequence goes on along the minus strand of CM040238.1, from coordinate 117,907,292 downwards.
CAGTTTTTGAATGACAAACCTTTAGACACCGAGACTCATAAGCAAAGTGATGAGAAAGAGGAAGCTGAGTCTATGTACACGGTCAGCATCCAGCAAGACACATCAACCATCCCTCCGATGTCTGCACCTGCTCTTACAACCGCACTTCCACCGCCCAAACCTGCTCTAACAACCGCACATCCACCACCAGAACCTGCTAAAGATCTATCACTTGAACCAGTTGTCACAATTAATGACATGGACACTCCACCGGCTTCACCACCTCTAATCTTAACATCTGATCAATTACTCGACAAGGCAGTGAAACGAATTGAAGCTCTTGAGAGGCAACTGACTAAATCTATCAACGTCCTCGAGCGTCGTGTCTACAAGCTAGAAAACCTTAACTTCGATGAAGGTGTTGCAGAGGCCATTGAAGGCAAAGTTAAAGATGCTGTAGAATGGGCAATGCAAGCTCCATTGCTTCAACGGTTTAAAGACTTGCCCATTTCAGATATGAGAGCAGTTCTTTCAGACAAAATGTATGAAGCTAACGAGCATAAGGATGAGGTCCATAAGAAGTTATTCGAGGCTCTTGAAGAATCGATAAAGCACGACAATCATTTACAGTTTATGGAGGACATTCAAGAAAGAGAGGCTAAGAAGAAAAGGAGGAATTTGATGTTGGAGACGTTGCGTAAAGGTCCTAAATCTCCACCTCCTCCTCCTCCTCCAACTAGTGGAGTTGGAACTTCTGGTGCTGGTGGATCTTCTGGTACAACCACTACACCTCCACCAAAACCACCAACATCTCCTCCAAAACCTTCAAATCAATCCAGTTCATCCAGTGATCAGGGTACTCAGAAGAAGTCTACAGCATGGACCACGGTTGATTCAAGGTTTACACCCACATTCTCCACTATCTCGGAAGACCAGGTACTACATGAAGAATCTTATGTCATGGCAGAGTCAAAATCTGATGACGATGATGCATCCACAAAACATATCCCTAAGCCGTCCGATGATGAGGATTGGTTTGATGCATACGTTTCGGGTGAACGCGCTAAAACCTCTAGAGTTGCACATTCAAAAGACATAACTCAAAGCTGGCTCGCCAAAGAGAGACCTCAAACTCCTGAGTCCATTCCAGAGTCTGACACGATGATCTCTGACAACAATTTGGCATCAACCATCACTACCAACTATGCAGCCCCAGATGAAGACTCTCTTCTTCATATGGGCAGTCTTTATGAAGTGGTTTTGTGAAAAGAAGGGAATCTAGTCCATCACTCAAGGATCTTGAAGGACCAAAGATTTGAAATCGTCAAAGTCTTCCACTCGGATGCCAATCGCCTTCAATACCGGATGGAAGAATGTCATAAGATCTTTGAGTGATCCAGTCGGTGAAGATCGGCCGTTTCAATGTGAACAAGCCTCTTCCTCTCGGTGGTGAACACGGTCAGTGACTATTCAATCGAGTTCTTCTTCAACCATGACCGGATTATCTATGTGCTCGAACTTCAAAAAGAAGACCAAACTTTATCGATTTCTAAAATGAAAGTCGCTACCTACATAGATCGGGTCTTGAGCGGATGGTACCGATCAATTCGAGATGACAAAGAACAAGAATATGACATCGCGCTTCCGTCGGCATTTCTCATTGGTGGTTCAAGAAGAAGAAATTCTACATTGATAGACATGGAGCTAAAAGAGTCGCAAAGTCGCTCGATCCAAGTCGCGAATTCTAAGTGTTGTCAATAGTGTAGAGATCTTCCCAATCTATAACTATGATTATCGAAGAAGATTGTTCTTCAAGAGCGAGACTTGAAAGATCATGTTATAGAATAAAATGACTTCAAACATCTGCCGCCAAATGATTTTGAAGATCTCTATCTTCGAACCTCCAAGGACACCTTGACCATCTACCTTCGTGAGAAGAAGGCTCTCTCTCTTTGTCAATCTGGATCGGGGCTTGGTCATTCGACAAAGAGTTGGGGATTTTCAACTAGGCATGGAAAGCTACCGACTCGGTCAACCTAACAAGACCGCAATGGGAAGCCTCAGGACATGAATTTCGTCACGACTATATAGTGATTGACACCCTAGAGCCGCCCTCTTTACCGGCGATCACGGTCACGAATGCTAATGAGACTGCGTGCGAGCTTTTCAAGTTCGGTGATGGCACACTCAAGATGGTCGAAGAAGAATTGAACTCGAGAGTAAAGGAAATCAAACTTGACCTGAAGCCATGGAACAAGACAAGATTCTGGTTTGAACAGGATTTGAAGAGGTGCGAAGAGTTCATTGCTGCGATCAGACGAAGACTAAAGACTAGAATGATTTATCGCAGCCTTGAGAGTTTTGTGGGTGGTAGACTTCGTGAAGGTCATTACAAGCTACTTCAAAGAACTGAATGAAGACATCTTCATGGAGTAGTTTTTGTTTTGTATTATGATGTGTATAATGTGGTGTATGTACTATGAACAACTATAACTATAATGTATGTAGTAGTGATAGGTTATGTATTGTTGTTTCCCTTTTAATCTAAAAGGGAACTTCAGTGTTGTCCACTTCAGATCATATAAAACCGGACACATTTTTCTCCAACAAGTTTTGTTTCATACATATTTAAATCACTTGAGATCCAAAATCTCAAAGGATTTGAAATTTTTGATCGAGGGAGAAAATGTGATATAAATATGAAATCTGATAAAAGGTGACCAATTTTGTCTCAAAGTGCATACTGCTCTCTAATATGTGCTAAACTCTTTTCGAATCTCGAAGCATATATTTAGGGGGAGCATTTCAAAACAAATATAAACCTTCAAGGTACAAAGATTACTATGTTTTAACATAATGTACCTTGATTGAGTGTTAAATGGTTTCTAAATGTTTTGTAATCGTGGATGTACTTCAAAAGAACTCTTACCTCTATGTGATAAAATGATTTCAAATATCCTATGCACATATTGAGGGGGAGAACTTACCAAGAAAATCAAATGGTTGTTTCTACGGAAATTGTGATCAAAAAATTATTTCAAAGAACTCTTGCCTCCATGTGCTAAACAATTTCAAGATCATATGCACATGTTGAGGGGGAGCATTTCAAAATGATCAAAACTATTAAGGTACAAAATGCTTTGATTTCGTATCACAAGTACCTTGATTGATTTTCCAAATGATTTTTCAATTGGTTTCATGGAAGAATGAACAATACCAAAAGACCGACCAATTTACTTTATGCATGGAGTTATAAGGATGGTTAGGTTAGGTATTCGTTCCCACGATCCCGCCAGAGCCGAAGGGATCTACCCAGGGACCATCCACTAGATAGTGTAGAAGTCCTTAGGTATGATGAAAAAAAAGGAGAAAAGTGAGAAATGGGAATAGTGCGGACTGAGTCTGAGCTAGTACTGGAATTCATATGGTTCTAGTTATGAAGTTGTTACCAAGGGTTGAAGAATGAAAAGAATATTGAAGACAAGGCGTTATGGACCAAGGTAACACTGGTATTGAAGACAAGACGTCATGGACCCAAAGGACGACTTTTCTAATCTTCCCAAGCTACTCAAGTTCCTCTTAAAAGGGCTTGTTTCATTCTCACGGGAACCTACATAATCTATCGACTTTCTCTTAGAGTTTGTTGATATTGAAGAGGAGACCCTCTCCTAGTCTCCGCATAGGAACCAAATGTGCACAATTGAGTCTAGAGCCACGAGATCATCAAATAAATCTCATTAGGACATCATCCATGAAGACTCTCTGTTTCACACAATGTGGAAAGAGATTATATCTTAAGAGTCCTCGCATTATCCTTGTGGTATTGCGGAACATCCGAGTGATATGCAAACATATTCACAATGAAGATGGAAAGCCTTCTAGAGCCAACATCATACAAGCTCTTGGTAGGTGGCATGTGAGATCTATCCAATAGATCAACCTTGTGACAACCGAATGTAAACAATGGGCGATTCAAACTTATGAATCAATCCTAGTTCGGGTTATGGATTGACGGATACCTTTGAAAACCGGTCGTTGTGCTTAAAATTATTTTCTCTAGCACATCGATCGTATTAATATTTCAAATATAAAAGGTGTTTGTGATTGATAATTGATTTTCCTCAAAACCTTCGTTGTATTGCAAAAACACTTTATTGAGCGATACTCGATTGTTTTTCAAATCTCTTTTCATCAATCGGTGAATCTCAAATTATTGGTTCACTCACTCCGTGTTGTCTTCTTTGAGACGTTCGGTTTGAGAACGACTAGAGTAGTACCGCGAAACCATGTCAAGGAGATTCTTGAATTATACCGATCACAGCAAGACTTGTCTTGATCAACAAGGAACCGTGGGCGTGTACCTCAATTCAAAAAGTGATCAAAGACACTTTCGTGCGCTTTATTGCTAATCTGTTGTATGCGGTACACCCGACGTTTGTACCGATCGAATGGAGAGGTCAATCCATAGCCGCATGCTCACACAACACATTCATTTCTAAAGAAATCATGATAAGTGCATCAACGACTATGATATTTTCACACCAAGCTTATGCTACTGCTGCCGCAAATATCATGAATCAACTAAAGCTTCGCCACTCGATGAGAAGATTTCATGATCCAGAATGTGAGCATGTCGGTCCAAATGTCACAACATCATATGCGGGCAACACAACAATGGGTGATGCTGAGATTAACTGTGGCTGATGATCTCAAATAAAGCTCAAAGGTCATCATAATGTGGATCAGCTCCATAACCTCCACTTAATGTACATTATAGTTGGATGATGATAAAATCACCATGAAAGCAAAAAGTTGGAATATTTTGATGATGTGAAGTCTACGAGCTCAAGACTGAAGATTAATTAGAATGCTAGGATGCTAAAATGTAAATCATGGAGTGACCTCCTTAGGGAGATTGTTAGTAATTGGTAATTCTATAGTGAAGCATCGATCACCCCAAATATAATCTAGCTTAAGTTAGCTCGTAGACATATCGTTTATTATGTTATTGTTAGTTAGTTATTAGCATAGTTTAGTCTAGTGCAACACCGTGGAGGAAGGACGGGTCTTTACCCATTGTATGCCCGATCCACAACCCAAGGAGGCGTGCTTCTTTGTATAATAGCCCTCTCCCCACAAGGGAGAGGTTGGATGTTCATTTGGAATCTAACCTTCCATGTGTTTCTCTCACTAGAATATCCCACTTTCTCTCTCTAAAACCATATATTCATACGCCTATATTTGTGATTGTTTGTGTGTTTGTGAAATTCAATATGTAACAAATGGTATCAAGAGCCATGGTTTGATCATATCTCTTACATGTTCTTGGATTTCTAGTGGTTTTATATGGTTTTTGGGTTTGAAAAAGTTTAGTGGTTTTTGCATCATTTGGATCATTTCTTGTGTTAAAGTTTGAATTTTGATTGTACTTTTGTGTTTAGAATCATTGTATGTGCTTGGGTTTTGATTTGGAAAGCTTGAATCACCGTGGGTTGGGCTTGTTTTGGATTGAAAAGGGTTATGTTTAAGTTTTTCTAGCTAGCGACTTGACTCTCGGATATTTATTCTTGGTAGCGACTTGCTTCTTTAGTATTCATCGACTTGTAGTTGAAGTGGTAGCGACTTGAGCATTAGCGACTTGTCTAGACAAGGCAACAAATAGTATAAAGTAGTGGAAGTACCACTTGACTAGCGACTTGTTAAACGTAGCGACTTGTCTTTACTATTTCAGCGACTTGTCTTTGTTGTGACTAGCGAGTTGCTCTTTAGCGACTGCCTCTTAGCGAGTTGTTCTTGCGACTTTCCCACTTAGCGAGTTTTTCTTTAGCTTAACGGTCGACTTAGCGAGTTGTTGCTTTAGCGACTTGTGTCTAGCGACTTGGTTCACGTGACTTGAGCTTTTAGCGAGTTGTTACTAGCGATTTGTTCTCAAGATTTATACCTAGCGACTTGGGTGAGTAGCGACTTGTCTTCAAGGTATTTAGCGACTTGGTGAATTAATGCAAGCGACTGCGCCTAATATCCATCAACACAATGACTTACATCATCGACCCTTTAATCTCCAAAGTGCTCGAACTCTATGATACCTCACGTAACAAAGAAACTGCTTGCTACTCGAAATGTTTAACCATGATTGACTCGAAGAATTATGATCAAAACACTTCACATTCGAGTCAAATATCAAAGAATCACACGTGTTAATGGAATGCAACATTGAGCCCTATCAACTACTTCATCAAGCATCATACAACCGTTATCCACAACGGGGATCGAACATGCAAGGCTCTCTTCGCCAGAACTTACCTACATTGACAAAAACCTTGTCACGAACTTAGAACAATCAAGCTTCAAATTACCAAAAGAAGGTATTAATGGATGATTCCAATGATGCACTTCGTAATCTACAACCAATTTCACCATTTATCAATGGGGAATATTCCATGAGACTTTGATCACCACGTGACTGGAATTTCCTTCAAGAAACATAATGGAATGGAAATTCATGAGTTCATCAACACATTTATCCAACTTATTGATAATTTGGAAAAGTACATTAAGGAAGCTACTCAAGAGAATGATAATTTGAATGTTTTGAATGGGTGTCAGGAAATATTAAGTGAAAGTTGTGATATGTCGGGTAATGGATCGGTTGAAAGGACGGATGATGCCGAATGCGAATATCGATACAACAAAGGATGATGAAACCGTCAGTCTCGAATACTGAGGCTCGTAGTCGATAATCTTGAAACAACTCAAGTTTGAAGAACTCATGTTATGCATAATGTGAATGCAGATGTCATACCAACAAATGAACAAATGTCATGTGATGAGGTACCCTTAACTGATCAACATAATGCATCTGCTAATGTACCTAAACAAAATGACCCTAATTCTGAACATGATATTGATAAATGTTTCTTGGTTGAGTCTGAGTCTAAAATCTTTAAAGCAAACGACATGGTTGAAAAAGGGGTTTATGATGAACTTTCAAACAAATACTCAATTCTTGAAAAATATTGTATTTCCTTAGAAATTGCAATACAACAAAGAGAAGAAAGTTCTCTTGCTACAAAACCTTGCATAAATCCGAATTCCTGAAATTCGAGAATTTATTGAAATTAACTGTTAAAACCCCATTCGTGACAAAGACTCAACCATATGTAATCTGAAATTGCAACTCTCGATCCGCATAAGAAATGTAATATAGGGATAAACAATCCTAACTATTAGGTGAGTGGTCCAACAAATCTAGGAATGATGAATTGGCTCTATGTGACCAACCTATTAAGGAAAATGAGTCCTCGAGAAAGAACTTATTAGAGAACAATTCCAAGCTGATAGATCAAACTAACTCCTTGTTGGCTGACATTGATGCCCTCAAAGCCCAAATTCAAGATAAGAGCTTCACCATTGTTGCCTTAAAAAATGAGCTTAGGAAATCTATTGGAAATAGGGTGAACACTAAGTTTGCAAAACCATCGACCTTGGGAAAGCCAATTGTACTGAATAAATCGAAACAAAATCAGTTTAGCACCCAATGCTTTTAAAACAAAAGATTTAAACCATCGAAATCTAAGCTTGCCTCCCAAGTTGATGAGAATATAGTTTTGACAAAACCAACCACTTCACTAATTCATTCCGATATGATGAATAACAATCCCGACTTAATGTTCAAGCCCTAAGATCGTGAATATTAGGAGTTCATCTAGTTCATATAAGAACCATCAAATGGTCGATCAATCACCCAAGAAACAAACTAATTACAAAAGGACCAATGTTCAAAACAGGAAGTGGCTACATCCAAATCTACTAGCAATTGTTTCAAATGGATTCCTACTGGTAGATTATTTAAGTTTTCGTGATCCAAACGGACTTCACCTAGATCTTGCGTTAAGTGGATGCCCACAGAAAATCATCAAGAATATTGAACCTAAAGGTTTCTATTAATGACACTCCTAGACCAAACCGCAACATCCAATAGTGAGGATACTCATGTCACTAACTCATCGAATACTACATGTTCTATTAGTGCAAAGTGTCCTCGGTCTTTTTAGGTACAATGCTCAATTCAATCATGAACATCATGACCGGTTTCCAACAAAAATAAAGATTGCTCACTCAGAATTGTAGCTTGTCGTAATTGATGTACCTCGTACTTTGACACTGCTCGACTTGAATCGTGACTCTTTCTCATGAATCCGTGCACAAACTACTTTTCACTTGTATTTAAAAAAAAATTAATTTTAAAATCAATCAATCAATCAATCAATTTTTTTTAAATTAAATCTTTACCAAAAATCTGATAAAAGGTGTATTTCTAGTTATCGATAACATCTACGGTCCTAGAAATGTCATTCAATAATGATACAGGTCCATAGATGAAGTTCGAACAAAAGATTCATTCTATTTTAAAACGGGGGTTGAAATTCAATCAATGTTCACTCTTAATTGGTGACATTGATTGAGGGGGAGAATCTTTCAATTTATCTCTACATCATTGTTTGATATATGTAATGTGCTTACTTGTTTGTTGCTGCATGTTTAAGTCATGATTCTTTATGTGTTCATTGTGCTAGATGGCTTATCCATGTTTCTTCTTATATGGTACCGCATACTCAACATGAATGTTACTTATCCACCGTATCTGCATGCAATTTGCTAAGTACAAGGGCTGATAGAGTCAATAGTACATATTTACATGTGATACAAAGATAGGTAGCAACTTGTCTCTATTGTCATAATACAAGGATCAAATGTGTCATTTATTACAACTTGTGAATGGTATTTTTGACATAGCGACTTGCCTAACTTTGTGCTAGCGATTTGTCCAATTTAGGTCTAGCGACTTGCCTTGTGTATTATGTCTTGCTACCGACTTGTCTCACTTTATTTAAGTATAAGGACTGAAGGTGTCATTTTGTGAAACTTGAAAACTATACTTAAAGCCCTAGCGACTTGACACTCGGTAAAATTGCAAAAATCTGAAATACTATCTCTCTCTCTCTCTATCTCACGTGACTGGTTTTTGTAGTGATTTGTGTATGGTAGGTTGAATTTTAACGTTTTTGATTCGATTTTTTTATACCTAATTCCTCCTCTAACGCACGTCTATTAACATATTCCTCCGAGCAACTTTCCTTCGACAATTGATTTATTATCTAGGTTGGTTAATGGATATGTTTAATGGGAGCGATTGATATTGAATTAGTTGTTCTTAGGGTATCTTTTGTTGAAATTGATGGTGCATATGTGTGTTTTCTTGGTCTCCCCTGTGCGCTCTTTTGTAAAAACGTTATATATATGTTGGGATGATGATTACACGGTTATGTATATGCTTGTGTAGTTGTGTTATTCAATCGTTGTAGTGTTTTTGGACATGACTATTGGTTCATTTGCTTGTGTGATATGTGTTGGTTAGATATGACAATAAGTGTTCTTGTTAGCGACTTAACTGATGGCAGGATGTTCTTGGTAGCGAGTTGGCTCATATATTTCTCATGGCGAGTTGTCAATACTTTAAACATTCTTGCTAGCAACTTGTTATGTAATTGGGTGATGCCTATAGTAGCGACTTATCCTTGTATTTTTTTAGCGACTTGTCTTGACAAGTTAGCGATTTGCTAAAACATTTTCACAAAGGTGACTTGTTACTAGGTTTTTATTATAGCGACTTGTTTTGACAAGTTAGCGACTGCTAAAACATTTTCACAATGGCGACTTGTCACTGGTTTTTCTTGTAGCGACTTGTTTTGACAAGTTGTTTAAAGCGACTTGCTATAATAATTTCATGATAGCGACTTGTCTCGTGTTTTATTTGTAGCGATTTGTCTTGACAAATTGTTCATGGCGACTTGCTATAACATTTTTTGTTTAAAGCAACTTGTATCCGGTTTCTCTTTTAGCGACTTGATTTGACAACTTGACTTAGCGACTTGTTATAACACTTCCATTATAGCGACTTGTCTCATGAAATCATATTATAGCAATTTTGTTTTATCAATTTTGCTCAAAGCAACTTGTCTCTAGAAAAATGTGTCAAAATGATTTGTTACTCTGTGAAATTACTTAAGCATCTTAACCTATTTTATGAGCATTTCAATCTAATTGTTGTTAATCTGTCATGTCTGCTACTCATTGTGCTTATGTCATGAGGTTGCATTTAAGTTGTTTAGCTAACCATGTCTAACCTAACATGCTCTCGAACACTGTTGTTGTATGTGTGTTTCTATAGAATTTCAATGGCAAACACAACCTCATCCGAGAACCTTGCTACTCGCCCACCCAGGTTCTTACAGGACAACGAAATTTTTCCAAGATAAATGGGTAGAGATAGGCAAAAGCAACTGCTATGTGGACATGGAAAGATTACAACAAAATCCAATCTTCAAAGTTGCTATTGATATTCTTAAAAACACTAACTTCTTTAGTGCCTTGACCAAGCAATGCACGATCCCTTCCATTTACCTACAACAATTTTGGAACACCATTACATGGGACAAGATCACAGCCAATTATTCTTGTAAGCTTGATGATAAGGAATTCGAAATCACATATGACATTCTCAGTAAGGCCCTAGGAATCACACCATGTGACCCTACCAAACAATCATCCCTCCACCTAGTGCGGAAGAACTAATAGACTTTCTAAATGATTTGGGTTATCAAGTTAATGTAACAAAGGCCTCGAGATATCATCACGGACACATGTATCAACCTTGGAGAGCGATTACCACTATTCTCAACTTATGTTTATCGTGCAAAACCTCGGGGTTCGATAAAGTGAGGACACCTATTCTGAAAATCTTATGGGGTCTCATCAAAGGGGTGAACATTGATGTTAAGGAACGTATTGGGAAGAATTCTCGTTGTCTATGCACACTTTCATCATCGACGTAACAAATGTTCGTAATCAAGCCTAAGGAAGGAAGAAAGTACAAAACTTGTAATTCCTAGCATAAGATTCTCAAGCTTATCATTCAGTTCTGCAATGACTCATCATTTTAATCCAAGGAGTGAGTCATCCTCCATAATGCTAGGGATGAATTTGTACTTGGTAACCTCAAATATGTTGCCAGAGGTGTCAATAGAGAGATCTTTGGAATGCCAATTCCTGATGTACTTCTAACAAATGATATTAAGAAGACTGACTACTTCAGATTATACAAGAAAAGGGTATCCAGATCCAATGCTGATGACGCTCCCGATCCCTCACAACCCAAGTTCACAAAGTCTACTTCCTGCACTAAATCATCCTCTAAAACCTCATATGCCGCCCTTCCCTAGAAGAGACGTGATAAATCTTGTTGGGAATTATACGTTTGAGTTGATAAGACAAAAAGAATGAAACAAGAGGGACTTAATATGACAAGAAAGAAACCTACAAAAAGATGGAAGGACTTGCTTGCAAAAGAAGTTTCATTTATTAGTCCTTTGTAGTATTTTGTAAACCCTAATCCTCTAGTATATAAAGAGGACATAGATGTAGGTTTTAAACACAAGTCTTCCATAATGTAGTCGACTAAAGGGGTGTGTGTGTGTAACCTAGGGCGTATAATCTTGTAAACTCCTAGGTTATTAGTTTAGTTATCTAGACGTGTTCCTATAAACGTCTAAGATTAGTTAGTGTTAGTGATTGAAAACCTTGTGTCAATAACAATTATTGTTTTGATTTATCCGCTGCGTATTGTCATTGTTATTGTTAAACCCTAAGGCTCATAAACGATCAAGAAACTATCTTCATCACGTTTTAGTTTTTATCAATTGGTATCAGAGCTTTGGGAGCTCGTTACCTAGGGATTCACAAGGTTTCTTGGCGAAAAAGAAGGAAGAAAATCGAATTTTTACAAAATTCGCAACTTTCATAGGTCGCTTTTCAAGAGGCCATAACTTTTATTGAACCGTTGGATCGAGCTAAAATATTTGCCGGTGCATCTCAAGATATCCATCTAAAGTTTCACCAAAGGAATTGTCGATTTGAGCTTTTATGTGAAAGATATAAGTCGTCAAGTCTGTGAGAAAATCTGTAAGGTTACTACAAGACTTTGTTTGAAACGATCATAACTTTTTCGTTAACCGTTGGATCGTGACGAAAATTTTGGTGGATGTTCTATATATACTCATCTAACTTTCCATCAAGGATCTTGATCCGAGCTATTATGTGAAAGTATCGCTAAAGCATCTTGTTATGTCGAAGTATCGCTTGATTTTTAAAGCATCGTTGTTCAATATATGAAAGTACCGCTTGGAATTCAAAGTACTGATTATATACTGAAAATACCGATTCTTGTCCAAAGTACTGCTAAGGTCTTGATCCTTTTCAAAATCTTGCTCGCTCCTTATGAAAGTATCGCAAGTCTCATTCAAAGTAATCCGATCGTGTTCATTCAAAGTACTGTTTTACAAAGTCTTGCTCAAGGTTTTAAATGGCTAAATTTATTTGATTAGCGATAATGGTTTATTATGAGGTGACTTGGAATTAAGGGGAAGTCGAGCATAATTATTGTTATGGTTTTTGGACGACACACACAGAGGTTATTGTTCACAAACACAAGGAGTTTGGTGATTTGTTCTTAAAAGGATTCAAAAAAGGCTTGTATTTGATTCTTATGGATTAATTGATTACGAAAAAGGTTGAATATCATTTATTTAATGTTGTAGTTGAGTTTCACAGGTTTTTGTTCTTATCATATAGCTTGATGAATCTAGCAATTTGTGATTTTTCTTATGATGCTCTATGCACACATTGGTTATCACTTAAAGGAGTTACATTGTAGTGCTCAGTGTCTCATATTAGTTGAGGATTTTTTCAAGGGATTGCGGTCTACTTATATTTGGTGTTTCGTATAAGTATGGAGTTCCGTGGATAGTACAAGATTTAAGACACAAGTTTGGGAAATTCTACTTCTTCATCAAATTCGTTATATTTGGTTTTCTTCACAAGTGATCATTACATGGAGTCTACTGTGTTTGAAGAATCAAGAAGATGATTAACATATGGGTTTCGGGGAAGCTTATTGTTAAATGTTTAACCATCTACATGCATCACTCAAGGGAAGTGTTTGATTTTACTACATGTTGATCATTATTCCTATTGCTAGTTGGGTTTCTCTTGTTTTGAATCCATTTTTCTTATAGTGCGTAATGGTGGGCGATTTTAAACATTGAAGTCTTAGATTGGAAGCATGATATTGGTTCGTGGTGGTCAAGATCATTATTTGCATAATTCCCTATTTGGATAATAACAAAAGGGGAAGAGATGTTTGAGTGGCATGGCATAGATTAAGGGAAGACAAAGGAAGACATACTTGTTTCATTCATGGTGAGATCCCGATCTCAATTTCTCTACTTCATCTAGGAAGTTCGTTCAAGAATGGTTTTGTCATTATCAACTAGGGAAGATTGTTGGGAATTATACGTTTGAGTTGATAAGACAAAAGAATGAAACAAGAGGGACTTAATATGACAAGAAGGAAACCTACAAAAAGATGGAAGGACTTGCTTGCAAAAGAAGTTTTATTTATTAGTCCTTTGTAGTATTTTATAAACCCTAATCCTCTAGTATATAAAGAGGACATAGGTGTAGGTTTTAAACACAAGTCTTCCATAATGTAGTCGACTAAAGGGGTGTGTGTGTGTAACCTAGGGCGTATAATCTTGTAAACGCCTAGGTTATTAGTTTAGTTATCTAGACGTGTTCCTATAAACGTCTAAGATTAGTTAGTGTTAGTGATTGAAAACCTTGTGTCAATAACAATTATTGTTTTGATTTATCCGCTGCGTATTGTCATTGTTATTGTTAAACCCTAAGGCTCATAAACGATCAAGAAACTATCTTCATCACGTTATTAGTTTCTATCATATCTCAGTCTACTGAAACTTCATCACAGAAGCAGAAAAAGAGAAAGAATGATGTCGGAAAGGGGAATGTTGAAGGAACCGAGGCTCCAAAGGGTGACATGCGATTGATAGATGAAGACGAGGCTGCTTTACAACAAGGGATTAAACAAAGCCTGGAAAGCCAGTGAACATGAGACCACCAGTGGGAGGTGTTGTGATAAGAGAACCCCGAGCCAGCCACGTCAAAAACTTCAATCACACAAGACAAAGGAAAGAGATTGTTGGTGTAGAAAATCAACAAGCCGCTCACATGCTTGACCATCTCTTCTTCACCGTCAAGAACTACCACCCAATTTGAGTGGAGAAAGAAGCATTGAATCATCTTCACTCAAGAACAAACCGAATGGAAAAGGAGGTATCCGAAACACGTGAAGACACACTTGCATCAAGTGATACCCAATCAGATAAGAATGATGAAAACGAACTGCTGAAAGACTTACAGGAAATCCTTGAGTCAAGATCTGATGAACACAGGCACATGGAAGAAACAAACATGTCTACAGGTTCTCTATCCTCATTGAAGAATCTAGATACTGACTTCTCATTTGGTGATCAGTTCTTAAATGACAAACCCTCAGATACTGAGCCTTATAAGCTAAATGATGAGAAAAAGGAAGCTGAGTCCATGCATACAGTCGACATTCAGCAAGACACATCAACCATTCCTCCGATGTCAGCACCTACTCATGCAACCACACTTCCACCGCCCAAATCTGCTCTAACAACCGCACTTCCACCACCTGAACCTGCTAAAGATCTATCACTCGAACCAGTGGTTACAATTAATGACACGGACACTCCACCGGCTTTACCACCTCAAATTCTAACATCTGATCAATTGCTCGACAAAGCAGTAAAACGAATTGAAGCTATTGAAAGGCAACTGCCTAAATCTATCAACGTCCTCGAGCAACGTATCTACAAGCTTGAGAACCTTAACTTCGATGAAGGTGTTGCAGACGCCATTGAAAGCGAAGTTAAAGATGCTGTTGAATGGGCAATGCAAGCTCCACTGCTTCAACGGTTTAAAGACTTACCCATTTCAGATATGAGAGCTGTCCTTTCAGACAAAATGTATGAAGCTAACAAGCATAAGGATGAGGTCCATAAGAAGTTATTCGAGGCTCTCGAAGAATCGATTAAGCATGACAATCATCTACAGTTTATGGAGGACATTGGAGAAAGAGAGGCTAAGAAGAAAAGGAGGACTTTGGTGTTGGAGACGTTGCGTAAAGGTCCTAAACCTCCTCCTCCTCCTCCAACTGGTGGAGCTGGAACTTCTGGCCCAACCACTACACCTCTACCAAAACCACCAACATCTCCTCCAAAACCTTCAAATCAATCTAGTTCATCCGGTGATCAGGGTACTCAGAAGAAGTCTACAAGATGGACCACAGCTTGATTCAAGGTTTACACCCACCTTCTCCACTATCCCTAAGACCGGTACTACATGAAGAGTCTTATTTCATGGCGTAGTCGAATCCGATGACGATGATGCATCCACAAAACATATCCCTAAGCCACCTGAAGATGAGGATTGGTTTGATGCATACGTTTCAGGTGAACGCACTAAAACCACTAGAGTTTCACATTCAAAAGACATAACTCAAAGCTGGCTCGCCGAAGAGAGACCTCAAACTCCTAAACCTTCATGGTCTATTCTAGAGTCCGACACGATGATCTCGATGAGTGTCTAAATACTCATCATTTTTGTACCATTTAAACTACAAAACATCCGAAACACTCGAAATGCATCAAAATGATAAAATATCACAAATAAGTGTTTTATGTGTTTAAATGCAAAATATCAAAATCACGGTAAAAACGATAAAGTTTGCATAATTGGCGCTTTAGTCCCCAAGTTTCAAAAGTTGTCAAAAAGCGGTCCTGGTAAAACAAAATAAAGAAAATGTTATTCAAGGTCCCTCGAAATATTTTAACTTGTCAAAATGGTCCTTGAATAAATCTTTTGTCAAATGGCGTAAAAGGTCCACGAACTTTGAAATTGTC
The DNA here is from genome assembly GCA_022545495.1 of Chrysanthemum lavandulifolium. NCBI lineage: Eukaryota > Viridiplantae > Streptophyta > Magnoliopsida > Asterales > Asteraceae > Chrysanthemum > Chrysanthemum lavandulifolium. The sequence continues at coordinate 117,891,408 of CM040238.1, read as the reverse complement.
AAGTTTGGTCCTGGAATTTTGAAAATGTCAAAACAAGTCCTTGTACTTTTGAAGGTTGTCGGTTTTAGTCCTTGTAACAACTTTGGAAAAATTACAGATTGGTCCTTCACAATTTCGTAATTACAAAATAAGCCTTGTCATTATTTAGCCCAAGCCTTGTCAAAATATAAATTGGACCCTGCCATATACCTGTTTTGACCCCCTTTCACACCATTTTGACCCCCTGTTCAAACCACCCAGTCAAACCACTGGTTTCCCTCCCACACAGGTTTTCTCCTTCCCACCACTTGCCCTGTACACTCTGCAATTCCTTCTCCCAACACTCAAGACCTTCACCTTATCTCTTCCACATCAACCCCTCATCATCACACCCTCACCCCCCTAGTTGCAGTCTAAAGTCAACAGAGGTCAAAAAAGAGATTTCCCGCCAAAATTGACATTTTGGCCAAAACTCACAAAAGTCTCCCATTGGCTCACAAGGGTGGTGGGAAACACTCATGAGGACACGTGAAAGCTGCTTGAAGTATAAAAAGGAAGAGAGAAGAAGAAAACAAGAGTAGTTAGTTTTGATAAAAATTCTTCTTATGTCGTTTTTTTTAATCTATGTCTTAGTTTAATTACAATGTTGTAATTTCAGTTCATTTGTATTTCCTTTAAGTTAAAATATCATTGTATGGTACTTTTGAGAATCAATTTTAAGTTTGGTTTAAGTTCCAAGATTTATGTCCATCGTTGGAAAATGCACTTTCAAATTCTATATTCAAACCTTTAATAGCTTATGTTTAAATTTCAATAAGCTTATTTAAGTTGTTTAAAGCTCTTGGAAAGATTAAAACTCAAGTTTAAATACAATTTGTTTGTGGTCAACAAAAGTCAAATAAAGTCAATTTTCAAAATCAATCTATTTCGGACAAAAATCATTTTGAGATTGTTATATTGAAGAGTTTAAATGTGTTTTGAGTAGTTGGATTAGGTTGAGCTCGGTTTGATTATGATTTCGTGATTTACTTGCTTCTAGTTAGTATTAAGGAGTGTTTGGATTGCTTTGTTAAACTGTTTTAGAGGCTACAATGTTGGATTAGATCGGTTGATATATGCTTAATATAGTTTATTGATCATATCATCTTCTAATTGTGCTTGTCTCGCATCATAAGTCAAACAACCATTTCACTGATCTTCCGGCATTTCTGTTAAAATCGCTTAACCAAATCTAGCACATAGGTATAAAAGTTAATAAGTGAGTTTGCTTTGTTCTTATTTTTCAAGATAATATATCATCATCGCTTCACAATTTGGATTTAAATCTCAATAAAGTCAAACCTAGACTCGATTTAAAAAGTCAAAAAAGTCTTAAGTTCGGTTTTGGAGATCTTGCAGATGATGCACGATCTTCATTTCAAACATTTAGAGTCTCATTTTGGTCTCTATGTAGTTCTGTTAGGTGGACTTCAAGTCCACATTTTTAGTTTTAGCTTTAGCTTATTGAATTAGTAGTTAAATAAGCTTAAACACGCTTACTGTTCACCGCTCGCATCGCGCAGCACTCTCTCCACTGGCCGCTTTTGTTTGTTCCATAACTTATTCATCTCTTGTCCTCATTAGCTATAAATTTGGGTATATGATCTCGGTAGGTGGTCTTGAGAACCCTACCTTTGGTTTTCGCTTAGCTATTGAAATAAGCGCTTTAAGTGCTTAAGTAGAGGGCTGTTATCCGATTTTGCTTATGATGGCGCTTTAGCTTAATCCTTGGTAGACTACTCATTAGGTGTTAGGAATAGCATTAGATAGTTGCTTTAGAGTAGATTTAGTGTTATTTAGCTTATGTTTTCAGTTGGTTCACTATAGAGCTTATTAGCTTATTGTAAGTGCTTATTTTATAGTAGTTTACATAGCAGCCTTCATATTTCCCTCACATAAGCCCCTGTTTTTCCAATTTTCCTTGCTTCCTCATATTATTTTAGACTTTTCCTGAAATTTTCAGATTTTTCTAAGGTGTTTTGCTATTTTTCTTAATTTAAATTAGTTTTTAAGTCTTTTTAAATAGTATTTAATACAAAAAATTCAGAAAAGTACCAAAAAAATAATTTTTCATTTTTATTAAGTTAAGATAAATATAAAAAGCCAAAAACATATTTTTCCATATTTTTCTTAGTTAAATTTGTATTTTTAAATATTTTAATTAGTTTTTAATAGTTTAAAATTCATAGAAAATAGAAAAATAATCAGAAAAATACAAAAATAGTTTTGAAAATTCTAGTTTGTTATTTTAGATTTTTCTAAGTCTTAATTTTATTTTTCTAGCTTTATTTCCTATTTTCTTGTATTTTAGGTAATTATTAATTAGTTAAAAATAGTTTTTAATTAATAATAATTAGATAAATAGTTTTAAAAATAATTTTCTTTTTCTATTAATTTTCTTTTATCATTAGGTTTGTAAAAATGTATTTTTCATATTTTTAGGACTTTTATTTCTTAGATTTCACTTTTTGTTTTGTACTTCTACGTAATTTTTATTTTAAACGTAAGTTTTTAGTTTTAAGTTTTAAACGTTCATCATTTTAAAAATAGTGATAGCGTTTATTTAATATTTTTTTATCTTTTTAACTTTCATTAATTTGCATTTAAGCCCCCATAGTTTATGGGCTTTTCCTTAGTTATAATCATCTTCAAATCTCTTTTCCGCTCAAATTTCTCGATCACTACGCTTGACTATTCTCGCACGCTTCGCTGGGACTTAACGACACGGGAAACACTATACTCTCCCGATCTTCATTGCATTGGTGTGTGAGTCGTTTAAGTTCCTTACTACCGGTCATTCACAAGTGATCACCACAGCGTGAAAACTTGGCTGCTCAAAGACCGATCAAATTTTGCGCCACGTCGGGAGCGATGCTAATAGTCTTACGTTTAGAAGATTAGTGATTTGACACCACTCCTTGTTTATTGATAACGCCACACGCGTCGTTCGGGGTCAAAGGAACTTCCTTTTCTTGACAAGTTTTATAACACCCCAGCAAAGGAACCTAATCGTTTGTAGTGTAGTAATTAGGGTAAGCCACGGGTATTGATATCGTTCTCTGGGAATAGGAATGCTAGTAGGGAGTTACTACGCTAAGGTTAAGGTTGAGGAAGATTATTTTTATCTTTTATATTTTATGAAAATGGAAAGGTACAATTTCGGTATTGATTTGGGGGTTGGTATTTCTACCGATTACTCTACTATTATCTAATTATCTAAACTAAGGTCATGGGAGTCTATGTCTAATTAATGTGTGCTCGTATGATAGTTTAAAGATGTGTTTACTTAGTTTGTATTACTCCTTAATTATCTCCTATTGATGGTTGAGTGTCACGCCTTATTCCTAGTTGCGTTGTGTTTCTAAGTTGTAGGGTGTCGTTTCTCCCTAACTCTTTGAACTTACCAGCGGTCTTGTCTACAAATCCACATAGAGATTATAGACTCCTACTCTAAGGCACTCTTCGGATGTTTTAGACTACAATCACTCGTAATCATACTCAGGGTTCACAAAGATGAATCAAGCATTAAGTACACAACGAATGACCTATCGCATTACTAGATCATTAATCAACTAAGATAAGAAACAACCAATCAATATTCAATAATTAAGTTTCATACTACCTAAGCAAACACACAAATAAATTAGCGGGACATGGAGAACATGCAAGCATACACACAAATAATCAAAGACATAATTGAATTAATGAAGCAAAGACTTATCTTGGTGTAAGATAGGGTTAAAACCCTAAAATACCGTATAAGACACCTTAGGTTCGGTTTTAGGTTTTACTCCAAAGACTCTCCACACAAAAGACTAAAAATTCGGATTCTATATATAAGATTACAATTGCGACGGCGTCACCTTATGTTTAGTGACGCCGCCGTGTCGCCGCCATTGTGGGGTTTCGTCTTGGCCACGTTAACCTTGCGTCGGGCCACCTTATGTCCGTGACGCCGTCCTCTTCACCTTCGACGTCGTCTCGGATCGCATCTAGGTCGTCGAGTAGCGACGACCTACTCTTTACACTAGACGCCGCCTCTTGAAAACATGAGTTTGAGTTCGACCCGTCGCAACTTTCTCCGACGGCCGCAAATAGAACTCGACATGCGCGCTTCTACAATCAGCGATCGTGAGTGTCATGATTTCGACTTTGGCCATTTTCTTCATATATTCGCCTTTCTCATCCAAATAAGTGCCATTCCATCATTTTGCCTTCACGAGACCTAAAAGTAAAAAGGAACGATATTAAGCAATAACGGATACAAAGTGATCAAATAAGGACTTAAACGACCCTCAAAATGGTACCTTTTAAAACCTTATCAAATATCCCTACACTTGTTATTTGCTTGTCCTCAAGCAAATGTGCTTTTAGCCAATTAATTTATAAGTTAGGGGTCATGCAAAGATTAATTCAAAACGGTCCACAACACATATAAGCCCATAAAAGTCATAACAAGCACGGAATTACATACTAGCACCTCACATGGGGTGTTTGGATACTCACATCTCTCGTGTGTATAAATGAAATATAACAATATAGGAAATGGAAGATAAACACTCATTAACCGGTCCTAGTACATAGATTACCATAGGCTTGAGAATAGATCAAACCTCCATCGCTTACGTAAGCACCTAGGAAAGACTATCAAAGAGGTCTTTAAAGGGTTGTAACGTTAGGCTTACGGTAGGAAATAAGGGTTTGGTGGGATAGGCTATTTAGTGGTGGTAAGTCAAAAATCTTTATGTTAAATGCATATGAAGAATGGCGTTGCTAAGCCAAGACTCGACACTCTAAACTCTAGATAACTCAAATAAACAAACATAAATTAAAAGATAGATGTAGGATGGTAGCCCGTATATTTTTTTTTTTTTTTTTTTTTTAATCACTCTATATTTTTTTTTTCTTTTTCTTTTCTATTTTTTTTTTTTTTTTTTTTTTTTTTTTTTTTTTTTTTTCATACACTTTACTCTACCATCCTCTAAGATAACATCAATATACTAGGATTTATAAGCATATCCTACACTTGAGTTTTTATTACTCTAATACTAATTTGACCCGAATTGAAAAGATCAAAACACTTGGGGTACATTATTACGCAAACACAAGGGAATTTGAATTTAACGTTCCTCCCGTCATTTCATAAACTTTAACTTTTCCCATGAATCCCAATCATCCCAAAATCGTATACAAAGGATATGACTCGACTTAGCAACTTATGCAAGCAACTAGATAATTGAACTAAGGGTTTGGGGTGATAACAAACAATTGCACTAAAAGTGAGTGCATAAGGGGTGAGCTAAGGCGATTTGGGTGTATATTTGGGGTGGGGTGTAAACAATGCTCTTCATTGATATTCGGAAAACCGAAATATCACGAGAACCGCGAAAAGGATAGGCTCGAGGGTTAACTAGGGTATCGTGTACTAAAGATGAGTACAACGCAAAGGTGTGGGGAATTACTCAACCAATGTGGAAGAAGTAATTATATTACGGTATCAAACAAGGGTTTATCCTAATGCCTCTTATCATTTAGTTATTCCTAACTACACAAGTGTAGCCTCACTTGCGATCTCGGAATGCATCACAAAACAAGTTCTAGAATCTAATATACTACCGGTTCTCACTCTAAGCATTAAAGATGAATGCTTTAATTCCTACTAATCTAAAGGCGATCCTCACATTTTGGGTGGAATTTGGGTGGTAAAGGGTTTTGTGCTAGTCATATAACTTCCTATCCGTGAGACGCTTTTGTTAAGACTAATGGCCCACTCTTATATGTCATAAAAATTTCAAATTTGGTGCCAAAATTACCTAACCGACATTTCTCATGGTTTATTACACAATCACAATTGGACAAAGCAAATAGTCAAGGATAAGCATAGTTTCAAAGTTCCGTTTTATTTTCCCTCCCTACACTTAAACCGAACATTGTCCCCAATGTTCCCCGAAGTATCAAAGTTATGATAAAAGAAGGTGATTAAAAACGAAGAAACTAATACTCCCCGATTAGCTCGGTAGGATCCGTGTAAAGTGGTGGTTAAATTCTTTTCAAGAAGAATTTATGCGTGAAAAACTCCTTCCAATCTTATGTAACTTCTTCTTGACAAACTAAACCTCACACACTTGAAGAAAACAAACGAAACCTTCGCGTAAAATCGGCGGTAATAATATATATAAGACTCGATTTAAACTAGGATATAATGCTTGTGGAATGAATGTTTCTGAATTTCTAAGAAAATTAAGACACAGAAAATTCCAAAATTTATAAGTAGCTCGAAAACGAGAAAAGTAATCGATGTTTTACTCCTTCACAGGCCGTCAGTTGCAATCATGACGCCCAGTTATCCTCGACAAAAAGCGGTCTCGATTTTACGGAAAATTTACGGAAAATTTACATCTTTAGAATCGGAAAAATTTCGCAAAACATTCATTATGACTCGATACAAGCATTTGACTCGAACAAACAAACATATATATCTTTTAGTTAATTGTTATTCTCATGTTTACGTTTCTTTTGAAAACGTGTGTAATCCTCCCTACACTTATCCCTTATGTAAAATACCTTTATATGTAATTAAGACGAGGTTAAAAACAAAATAAAGCATTTTCACAAATTTAAACATGAGGATAAACAATTAATAAAAGATATATGACACAAACAAGCAAACAATTAAGCATGGGTTGCCTCCCATGAAGCGCTTTTCTTTATTTAAGAGTCTTGTAGCTAGACTCGTAGTCCTGCTCCTACGTTTTCTCATCATCGCCCTCTTCATGGCCTCTAATGGGGGATTCCATGTTGTAGAAGTGCCCTAAAATGCGCTTCTCTAAGAGTTCATCTTCTCCCCATTCGGTCCTATATTCTGGTCCTAGGCTCAAACAATCCTTGTAGAATCCGAAAATCTTAGCCATAACATAATCAACACCTTTCTCCCTATCCTCATCATTCCTATAATAGACCGATAGTTTAAGTTCCTTTTCATCATTAGAGAATGATGAAAATTTCTCAATCTTAAGCGGCATTTGGTAAGCTATGTCATCGGTCTTATTCTTGAACCGCACTACTCCTAATGAGGGTCATAGGTCATTCCGGTGCTTTCTATGAAAGGTTTTCCTAGAATAACATGGGACAAGCTAGGGTCTATGGCGTGCTAATGTCATCCACAACTATGAAGTCCGTAGGAAACGTGAAACTACCTACATGAGCGGGCAATCCTTTAACTCTACCAAGAAAATTGGAACTAACATTAGGATCATTGGGGTCTTGCCTAGGTGGAATAGGCTTCTTCAATATCCAATTGTAGTAGGTGCTAGTCATTATGTTGATTGGGGACTTCACGATCAATGTAAGCTTTGCCACAAAAAGATGTCCTATGACACATGGTATGTTAAGATTCCAAGGGTTCCCAAACTTAATTCGAGGACTTTTCCTAACATACATGTGACGGAGGTCACTCACTTAAAGTGAGGTGGCGAGATAGTTCTTTTCCGTAGGAAATTTGTTGAAATAGTCAATGTCTACTTCATTTACTTCCTCGGGTATTTCCTCATCCACTAGTGTATAGTCCTCTTCGTCATTTGTTTCATCGAGGTTCAACTAGGGCGATGGTATTGTGGAATTGGACATACTTTAGCTTGCTTGGATCCTTAATCTCTATGCCCGAAGGCGGGAGTTGAGATAGCACTAACCTTCTTATCACTATTAGCTATGGCTTTCAAAGGTTGTCTATTTTCCTATCCATCTCGGCTTGTTGATTATTAAAGCGGTCCGAGAGCTTAGCTATTTGGGTTTCTTGGGATGTAACTAGGTTTTGCAACATCCCTTCGATGTTTTGTTGGTTAGGACCATTAGGTGGGGCCATGAGAAATCATTAGAAGTGAATTCTTTGGTTTGTCCCCAATAAAAGTCGGGCTTGTTTTCCATGCTTCACGGGTTTCATTGAAATTCCTAGGTCCGGTGTTGTGGGAATCTTCCTCCTACTCCATTAACACGAGGATGTGTAGTCAGCGAGCGTGCTCGGGGATCGGGTGCTATTGCGCGTGTTATGAGGATCACAAACGGCTCACATGAAGAGGAAGCTTTGTTCACATGGTGTGAAGACTTAGGATTTTCAGAGGAACTCATGAGGAATTTAACCCGATCTTCAAGTTCGATCATCCTACGGTCGGGAGGAGGCAAGGAGATTGCCTTGACGGTTTTGGGCACTCACGGGGTCATCCCAACTTCGTTGTCATAGAGGGCAAGATCCTCTATTATTTCCCATGATTCTTCTGCGGTGAGATCACTAAGTTTTCCACCGGCCGCTTGGTCAATGGATCGCTTAGTGGGAAAGTTGACATGATCATAAAGAGTTGGACTTGGAGCCAAAGATCAATGCCGTGATGAGGACTTTGTGAAGTAAGTCCTTGAATCGGGTCCATGCTTCGTAGAGATTCACCTTGACGTTGTTGGAACATCAAGATGTCATTCCTAAGCTTAGTGGTTCTCCCGGTGGGAAAAATTGAGCAAGGAAGCGAGAAGTAAGATCATCCCAACTTGAGATGGAGCCGGGGAAGTCGCTCAAGCCAATTACTAGCTTGGTCCCGTAGAGAGAATTGGAAGAGACGCAGCGCGTGGTCTCCCGAGTAGTAGCATCAAGGTCAATGGAATCGGCGATTTTGAGGAAATTCCTCGATGTCGATTTGGATCTTGAGCGAAGTCCATGGAATGCACATCCGCTTTGCACCAACCGGATGGTGTCGGATCGCAGGCCGTAGTTTGGGCTTGGTCGGAAGCTCAATGGTGTTCCTATAGCCTAAGTGGCTTGGTCTTGAGTATTCACCAAGAGTACGGGCTCTTGGCGGGTCATTTGGTGGTATGTTGATGAATGGTAGTGGGTTATCACCTTCCATGATGAAAAGTGATGGAATTACTAACAAAGGTTACTGAAGAAGGGGATAGACTAAGAGAATCTAAAAAATGAGAAAAATTTACTTGATAGGAATCAAGCAAAGAAACCTAAGCGAGGTGGACTACTAACTAGCTATTCTATTCCCGAGAACGCGCCAAAACTTGATAACGCTACACGTCGTTCGGGGTCAAAGGAACTTCCTTTCTTCGAGCAAGTTTTATAACACCCTAGGCGTTGAACCTAATCGTTGTAGTGTAGTAATTAGGGTAAGCCACGGGTATTGATATCGCTCTCTAGGGAATAGGAATGCTAGTAGGGAGTTACTACGCTAAGGTTAAGGTTGAGGAAGATTATTTTTATCTTTTATATTTTATGAAAATGGAAAGGTACTAATTTGGGTATTGGATTTGGGGGTTGGTATTTCTACCGATTACTCTACTATTATCTAATTATCTAAACTAAGGTTGTGGGAGTCTATGTCTAATTAATGTGTGCTCGTATGATAGTTTAAAGATGTGTTTACTTAGTTTGTATTACTCCTTAATTATCTCCTATTGATGGTTGAGTGTCACGTCTTATTCCTAGTTGCGTTGTGTTTCTAAGTTGTAGGGTATCGTTTCTCCCTAACTCTTTGAACTTACCAAAGGGTCTTGTCTACAAATCCACATAGAGATTATAGACTCCTACTCTAAGGCACTCTTCGGATGTTTTAGACTACAATCACTCGGTAATCATACTCTAGGGTTCACAAAGATGAATCAAGCATTAAGTACACAACGAATGACCTATCGCATTACTAGATCATTAATCAACTAAGATAAGAAACAACCAATCAATATTCAATAATTAAGTTTCATACTACCTAAGCAAACACACAAATAAATTAGCGGACATGGAGAACATGCAAGCATACACACAAATAATCAAAGACATAATTGAATTAATGAAGCAAAGACTTATCTTGGTGTAAGATAGGTTAAAACCCTAAAATACTTGTACAAGACACCTTAGGTTCGGTTTTAGGTTTTACCCAAAGACTCTCCACACAAAAGACCGAAAATTCGGATTCTATATATAGATTACAATTGCGACGGCGCACCTTATGTTTAGTGACGCCGTGTCGCCGCTCATTGGGTTTCGTCTTGGCCACGTTAACCTTGCGGCGGCGTCACCTTATGTCCGTGACGCCGTCCTCTTCGACCTTCGGCGTCGTGCGGATCGCATCTGGGCCGTGCGAGTAGCGACGGCCTACTCTTTTACACTAGGCGCCACTTGAAAACATGAGTTTTGAGTTCGACCGTCGCAACTTTCTCCGACGGCGTCGCAAATAGAACTTGACGCTTCGCCTTCTACAATCGAACGTGAGTGTCATGATTTCGACTTTGGCCATTTTCTTCATATATTCGCGCCTTTCGTCCAAATAAGTGCCATTCCAGCATTTTGCCTTCACGAGACCTAAAAAGTAAAAAGGAACGATATTAAGCAATAACGGATACAAAAGTGATCAAATAAGGACTTAAACGACCCTCAAAATGGTACCTTTTAAAACCTTATCATTTATACCATCTATAAAATCCAAAACCCAAAAGATTTTCATTCTTTGTTTTACATCATGTTTTCAAAAATACCAAAATATTCCTCTTTACCCTCCTACCCTTTTGATTCTTTATCCTTTACCTCTATACATTTGATTCTAAACTTCTATTCTCATGGAATCTCTCGAGAACGACTGCAGGGACGGTTGAAAAGCTTCGGACTTTATCACAAATGTCTAGGATTCGTATTGTTCGTGAAGATCCATTCATTCTACGTGAGGAATGGAACGAGAAACCGGGGTGACAAAGGACCGGTACTTCCCTCTAATAAAGGAAGTGCTAAATCGTCCAACCCACGGTTATCCAAAGATCTAAACCCTCAATTGCTCCTAAGCCGTCTAGAATTGATTCTAAACTTTCCGATTTATGGTTAGAAGCAAACATGCGTAATTCAGACGGTGACCAAAGAATGACTTGCCTAATCTTCACGTTTCTCAAGAACCGAACCGGAGACCATAGCGGAAGTGGTGGAAATTGCTAGCTCTCGAGCACACCACTTGTCCCACCTTCGATTTTTCAAAATGTTCTTGAGACTTGATAGTCATTCGATCACCATGTTGGTTTTGTTGATCCTTTGAATAAATGATTCCTTCTCATAACTCTCAAATAGAATCGTTTATTCCTTGTGTCGGTTGTGGTGAGCCTCTTTATGGTTCACCTCGTCGTTGGTGTCGTGTGTACAATGTGGTAATGATATCCGTAACAGGAGTTGTTTGTTTTGTGGTTCGAGAATTCATTTGATTATGATCCTAATCGAACTCATTTAACGACCCTCAAAATTTTCCAATTACCCACCACAAACCCGACTCATCTTCATATAACCAACATTCTTCTGTGAATATTGTGGAGGTCCTCACCAAGGATTTGAGTGTCAATCCGGAAACACGTTTGTCTCTGAACGTGGTTTCTTGTAACACTCGTGACTTTGGAAATGACCAAATTCCATATTATTCACATGACCACCCACAACAATCATTTTGTTGTGAGAACTGTGGAGGTCCCCATTTCACTCTGATTGTCAAACAGGGAATTCATATCCTTGTAACAATTACGACTATCCATATCACGACCAACCTCCACAGTGCCAAATGACTCAAACTCCTCAACAAACCCAACAAGACACTTATCTAGAGCTTCTGGAGTTAGTGAAAAGAGGTAAGGAGTTCAATAAAACTATACTTCATAATATTCCCAGTATTTCTTGTGTACATTGTGGGGGTCCTCATGATGATTATCAATGTCAACCTTCCGATCTTGACAAATCTCCACTCCCACAATGTCCCGTCATTCCAAATTCACATGAGAAATCCATGGAAGAATTGCTAGCTGAAGATCAGGCTGCTAAAATAAATTCCCCATGGAAGAATTGCTAGTCAAGATCAATTGCTAAAATAAATTCCCAAATTGCCTTTGAAAAATCATTGAGGAATCAATTGCAAAAGAAAAAGCGACCGAGATCTAGCTCGCGGTTCGTTTATTCACGATGACGATGATGATGATGATACACTTGATTCATCAAGTTCATCGATGATATCCCAGATTGAGATTCCATCTCGAACAAGCTGCTATCACACCAAGCTCCCACTCACTCTCGACTATGGGGACGAGCATCTTGACCTTGTTCACGACAAGGAATCGGACGAATTCATAAAGTCTAGTGTTGAGAACCTTGTCCCAATCCCGAGAGAGTCACGAGGAACTTCGATCATGTGTGTGATTCTATCTCCCTATCGAGTGTTCAAAAGATCATTTGAAACTTTCTCCGATGTTAGCGACGATTGTACTTCTCATGGAAACATCGATTATGTTGAGGCATAACTTCCTCGGTGATGTCGATCATCATCTTGAGGAGTTCACCTATGAACTCACTCACATCAATCCACTCTCATCGGAAAGTAATGATAGTCTTTCCGATTTCAAAGCCGATCCGGGAGGCCGAAAATCTCCTTGGGTAATGATCGTTCACTCACTTCTTATCCCAACAATCCAATTGAGAATGTTAATCACTTTGTTCACGAAACATTCAAAACTACTTTCACTAACCCTCTATTTGAATTCAACTCGAATTCACCTTAATTCGAGAATCCACTCTTTGATACTCAGTTGAGGATAGTGATGAGTCTCTGGTGGAACAAGAATCCACGATTTACATCTTGTGATTGATTCTTCACGAGGAGTTCGCGGTGAACTCACTCATATCATATCTCCATTTGAGTATGATAACTCCATTTGATCATGACACACCGAGTTTGTCTTGATCACATAAGCTTAAATGATGAGATTCATAATCACGAAATTATGGATCCTCCTATGGATGAAGATGAGTTAGTCATGATGTTTATCATGATTTTCTATCTCTTCTTCACCTATCCCATAGCTTCTCCTATTCTTCACTCCTTCGGAATGAAGACATTATCTTTGACCCGAGCATTTCCATGTACCATTTGTGAGCCGGGTGCATCTATATCTCATCGGTGTGGAACTTTCACGTACTTCAATGTTTATCGAAACATCTTGAATGAAAGTCCGATGGAGATTGTCTCTTCCACTTACTTCCCATGAACCAATTAATTAGGAATTCGAGTCAAGCTAGCGACTCGGTAATCAAAAACAGTAGCTTAACATGGGTTTTCACCCGTGTGTACCACCCTAGTGTGGGGAGATGCCCCACATGTTGTATATAGATCTAAAAATGAATGAAAATTGTAAATATTAAAAGAAAATAATTGTTGTGTTTCCACACTTAGCTAGTAATGTTATCTTTTACGTTCTAAGTTTCGGCATAACAGTAGGTACTTTGAATATTGAGGACAATATTCATTTCTAAGTGTGAAATTGCGCAATTTTGATCATAAATGTACCCTTTAGTCCCTTTTCCCCAAAATGGCCAAATTTAAAAAATTTTTTAGTGGAAGTACTATGTACTAAACACAACAAATGGTAATCGATCCACCATGTCTAACCCACATAAGGATTGGCTAATCCGAGAGCAAACGACTCTTGGTAAAGATATCTCAAATCCGTTAACGACACAATTTGCCCAAAATTGTATGGTATTGACTCACGTATCCTTAAAAGTGAAGAGTTGGCTAGCCCGCAAGTTTATGGCTTGTGGTAAAGCGATGGAAAAACCATAATTGGTAATCAGCTCACCAAAGATAATATTGATAATTTATCTAAGAGTTGGCTAGTCCGAAGCAAGCGACTACGGTAAAGACAAATCAAATCCGTTGAAAGTCGATGATTTGCTCAAAATCATTTGGTTATCGGTGTACCAAGGTTCTTACTTGAACTGAAACATTTGGCTACTCGAGTAATGGCTTTGGTAAAGAGATAAAATCCATTAACTTTTCATAAAACATTGCTAGGGACTAGCAATATCTTAGTGGGGATTGATGAGTGTCTAAATACTCATCATTTTGTACCATTTAAACTGCAAAAACATCTCGAAAACACTCGAAATGCATCAAAATGATAAAAATATCACAAATAAGTGTTTTATGTGTTTTAAATGCAAAATATCAAAATCACGGTAAAAAGCGTATAAATTTTGCATAATTGGCGGTTTAGTCCCCAATTTCAAAAGTTGTCAAAAAGCAGTCCACTGGTAAAACAAAATAAAGAAAATGTTATTCAAGGTCCCGAAATATTTTAACTTGTCAAAATGGTCCTTGAATAAATCTTTTATCAAATGGCGAAAAGGTCCTCGAACTTTTGAAATTGTCAAGTTTGGTCCTGAATTTTGAAAATGTCAAAACAAGTCCTTGTACTTTTGAAGGTTGTCGGTTTAGTCCTTGTAACAACTTTGGAAAAATTACGAGATTGGTCCTTCACAATTCGAATTACAAAATAAGCCCTTGTCATTATTTAGCCCAAGCCTTGTCAAAATATAAATTGGACCCTGCCATATACCTGTTTTGACCCCCTTTCACACCATTTTGACCCCCTGGTCAAACCACCCAGTCAAACCACTGGTTTCCCTCCCACACAGTTTTCTCCTTCCCACCACTTGCCCTTACACACTGCAATTCCTTCTCCAACACTCGAGACCTTCACTTATCTCTTCCACATCAACCCTCATCATCACACCCCACACCCCCCGTTGCGTCTAAAGTCAATGAGGGTCAAAAGAGATTTCCTTAAAATTGACATTTTGGCCAAAACTCATAAAAGTCTCCCATTGGCTCATGAGGGTGGTGGGAAACACTCATGAGGACACGGAAGTGCTTGAAGTATAAAAGGAAGAGAAGAAGAAAACAAGAGTAGTTAGTTTTGATAAAATTCTTCTTATGTCGTTTTTTAGGTGAGTGTGCAAGATCTACAAAGTGCTGCTACACTTTCGATTATTAGGCGAGTGTGAGCAGGCATATTTAACTTATTTGAGCAAACGATCTAATATAGAAACCGACTAGTAACAAAGAACTTATCAAGTATTACGCGAATTTAACACTTGATCTTAAGAAGAAGAACAATTAACTTTCAACACCTCAATATTATTTATTAATACTAATACTCTTACAAGATTAGGGTTTTGCAACCTTGAAGTGAAAACGACTTTAGATATCTTAACACGTGATATCTAACCTAGCCAAGGACCTCCTTTATAGGATAAGGAGTCCTATACAATATACAATACGTATCCTACAAGATAAATATCTTTTCCATATTTATCTCGATACAATAAACTAACCGACTCTATAGAACTAGCAAGGCTTACAAAACTATCGCTAGCTACTCAATACTACTAGCATGTTATCTTTATCGCTGGTTACTCTTCTTCCGTCTGTGGTTATCTTCAAGCTTGTCCGCGGTTCCATCACTTAAAGTAATTCATCATACAAGGAACCTAAAACCCAACAATCCTCCCTAAACTTGACAAATTCCAATGAATTCTCAAGTTTCTTTTAAGCTCAAAACATCCGATGTGGAGGATGTAGCCAAACACTTACTTTTAAGTATCTTCTCATACTTCTTCAAAGAAGTCATAAGCTTGACTATCATAGGACAATAACATCTTGAAACAACCCGGCTTCAACATCCGAGTAATTATTGTCGGATGATTATTCGCTTTAGGATACTCACCTTCTACAAGCATATAAATAATCTGTCCGTAAATGCTTAAGACATGAACTCCACAAGTTTGATATAAAACCAACGAGTAACTTGACCATTGTAGAGTCCTTGCCATTCGGTTCATCATGAGTAGGCTCAAATAGAATCTTCAAATTATGATACATCAACCTCTCATGATAATCATCCGGATGTACTTCACCAAAATATTTCTTGTAAAGAACCCAAAATTCATCAAATCATCTCTATCAAAATATTGAAGCATTTGAGAAAATTTATTATACTCGTAAACATCATTATTGAGCCTTTGAATTTTCCAAACTCCTTCATCGCCATCTAAAAGATTAAACTCATAAGAAACAATTGATTCACTTCAAGAACAACTTTCAACTTCTTAGAATCGATGTCTCCTGAACTACGATTTTCTTTTCGCTTACTCTCCATCCATGCATCATGATCTTTTTCCCACTCTTTTCCTTTTGAGAATCCATAGGCGTAAATCATCATTATTAATTCTCATACATCTCTCATAGATTTCCACCATTCTTTTAAATGTACAGTACTAAGATTATCGTAAACATATATACCGTAATTCTTGACAATCCTCATCAAAACATTCCTTAACCGAGCAATAGAAGGAGGTTTCTTTCTTACAATTTTCTTCTTCCTCTACTAACCTTCTTTGCCAACATTCCTAAGTCTAGCCTTTTCTTCATCATCGAACAAAGCCCATTCTTGTATCAGATATTCATCATTGATCAATTCAAGCTTTAAGATAATTTTGAGATTCATACCATATAGCTAATATCTTCCGACTAGCTTCTTCTTCATCATTCTTTCTCTTTCCAAAGTCGCTCTATCCTCCTCTTCCGCACTTCTAGCAAACTCTTTATCATAAGCCTCTTGTTCTCGCTTTTATTTTGAACTTCAAGACTACTTCTTTGCCTTTTCCAACATTAGATTTGATCATTTTCTTCTTCAAAGGTTCACCAATAACCAAACTTTTGATTTACCTTTACCTTTAGTAGTAGCAAGAGATCAATAGATAAAGTAGTGCAATAATTGATGTAGGTATAGATGAAGTTTTGCTCAAATTAATCAATGTGCTTGCAACTCTTTCTCTACTTCTTTAGACTTAGATGGTAATTCGTAAATAATGGTAACAACAGAGAAGTAGTTGTAATAGCGCTTGGTATGACAAGATGAGAATCAATAGCCAAATCAAACAACATCGGTGGTTACAAAATTACTAACCGGGTTTCGATATACCATCGCTGGTTGTGTTCTCATACTATATCAACATTCCTCAATTCTTCAAGAACAACAAGATTCCCACTTTATCGAAACTACAAAGTCTTGATCTCCATCACAACATCTTCATCCATAGTAACACCAATGATATATTCCCACCTCCCCAAGTCATGCCATCACTCCTCCCTGCTTGATACATCATCCACATTCGTAGTAGGAGAAGAGTTCACCTTCTTTTCGTACGCCTCAAAGCTTTCAAACCGCAAGACCGTGTCTTTTCACTCTTTCCAAAACCAAGACCCTATGCTTTAACCTCCGAATAGTTTTTCCTCAAGCACGCTTAACTCTCAAGACCGTAAATCTTATCCTCCATCTTAGCACACCGATCCGTCAATTCATTTACACGCTCAAGTATATCCTCCCACTTCGACCGTGTTAATCGTCCGAGAGGTGGATCATCGAAAAGTCATCATGTACATAATCATCAACCGTCAATTCATTATCGTGTTCCAACCTATCCTCATCACTTCGAGCCGTGTTAATCGCCCGAGCGGTGAATCCTTGGATACAAAAGACATAGCACCGCATCGAGCCCGATCATCTATGCACCCTATAGCAGCCAATTGGCTAGGATACCTCCACCGTGTTAAGCTCTAAAGAACTTTCCACATTAGGAGTTGCCAAAGGTTGGGTCTTATTGATGTTTCCACTATCCCGACCAAAGATCTAAGCATGAATCAAGAGTGAAGCCCTTCCAATCATGTCACCTCCACACCGTGATGACCCTCATTAACCAAACCACTAGCACTAGCCTCGAGGAAGCCGAGTGCCCTCTGCTCTACTAACCTCATGAACCTCGTAATCGTGAGGAAAATTTAACATGTGAGGAAACAAAGGAACATCCGAATAACAACGTTCGTGGCAAATTCCTCATATATGCAAACACACGAGGAATCATACGATTGATTTCATACACTCTAACATGTTCAATAGGATCCTCGAATTTGTCGTTCCACAAGCAATTGAACAAATCGAGGATACAAATAATACTTTCCTTCTTCCTAATATTCTCGCACTAACCCCTCATAAATCATCCTAGACCAATTAAATTTCCTTCCATCCGACAAACAAATAATAGCAGAGTAATCTTGGAAGGAAAATCATTAAACTCGTGGTCTTATTACTCATACACATTAATAACGTGTGAATCAAAACTTCCATTGGGAGAAAACAGATTCTTAAAAATTGTACCTTATTACCTCTCGTGTGTAACCTAAGCGCCTAAACCAAGAACAATCTCACCATCGAAAGATTATCAACACCATCAAGATCATCAAGCCTCAAAACCTCTCTAATAAGCTCCTCGTAAATGTAAATATCATGCTCATCCACCCTAGTACTAAAAACCTCCAACCCATTAACCTCTTCAAGAGTAGCATTCTTCCAAAACCGATTTAATATAGGCTTTGAAAATGGTAGGTTCAACCGTTAAAGCAAAATGGATCGAACTATGAGAAAGGAAATCAATCATTTGATGAAACCCTTCAGAGCGAGCATCTTTGGTAAGAAGAGCAACAAGATTATGTGAAGTAGAGTACGCCTCTGCATTTTCTCGTGATTCCATTAATGATGTGAATAAGGTGGGTTTGTGAAGAAATCAATAAAAGTGATTAGGGTTTAAGGATATGGAGAAGTAGAAGTGGTTATGAGTTTAGCAAAAGTGATCCATCCGTGATTTGATAAGTAAGTTATACTTTGCCAAAGTGTCAAAACAACCCTCAAGTATCAAAACAGAGAAGCATACTATCCGTGCTTCCACAACAATCGTCCGTAGTTGAAATAATCCATCGGATGCAGATAACCACTCCTTCCAACCGCACAACATCATTAGAGCAAGCAAATCCAGCCAATGGGAATGGTATCTCACAAGATAAGAAGGAGTACAATGGACACAAAACTACCTAAAATTTTTTTTTTTTTTTTTTTTTTTTTTTAACACAAACATAAGCAGCAAACACACTAGCTCCTTATGCAAAGACATCCTTCTTTCCTGCAAGACAACACAAAACAAACACAAAGACAAAGATTATGATTGTCAGTGGTTAGAAATAGCCAGAAGTGGTTACAAATGACCTATCCGAGGTTAGAACAGTAAAGTCAACATAGTCAACTTCTAGAATATATCTCAGTCCAATCCCCAAGAATCTCATTAACTCTCCAACCACATTTAACTCCGCCTTAGTTACTTCAAGAACCCTAATCCTCACTTATAAAAAGCACCCATATATCATATAACGCCCAAACCAATCAAGAGATAAAACCCTAATTGCTCCAAAATTCCCAATCAACCAAAATGTGGAACCCTAGTTGAACAAACCGTAAGTGGTTGATCTAACCACCACCTCATCCTCTTCATCATCTTCATCATCAAGTGAAGATGGAAACCCATGGCTAACCTATTTGCCTCCACTAGAACCAAGACCAAGAAAATCTCCATTTCTCCCATCATCGAAGATGATAGTGTGGTGGATCCAAGTGATGCTTCAGAAGACTCGATGACTCTTCTAAGAAGAGACCTTCAAACACCAAACCTTCATCTTCTAACCCCAACCAAGACCTCGAGCAAGAAACCCACCACCCCTAGTAATGAGAGGTGGTTCTTGGTCCGAGAGTACCAAGTCATGGTACTTCTTCACACATCGTAACTGTGAAGGGAAAAGGGAAGATGGAGTAAGTTGTCGAATGATGGTAGAAGTAGATGGAGCACAAGAAGATTATCATATCGCCCATCTATCTCGCCAATATCGCCTTCACTTCTTCGCTTTCATCAATCCATCCTTTCCATTTTGATCCTTAGTCGCTTGCTTGCATATGATAAATGCATATCCAAAGATTCAAACGATATCGCAAGGATAGTAGTAGTAGAAATATTAGAGAAAATCATGTATAGTTGTAGTCGTTATTCAAAGACTTGAAGTTTCATTGTGTCGTAAGTCAGAACTGCTTTGTTGAATGAACAATGAAATTTCAATACTTCTTGCATCTCTATAATGATTTAGCATTTTCCCGCACAATGATTAGAGAAAACACGTAACAACTAGCGAGGATAGACCAACTCTATCGTGGTGGTTAGAAGCAACACTTATCGCTGGTTAGAAACAACACTATCGAGGATATAAAAGAGAAAGCAATACTTAAGATTACATAATAACAAATCCAATACTTTTACAATCTTGTACAAAACAATTTGAGAAATTTAGAGAATGAGCATTCCAATACTAACAACAAGATACCGAAACCTCCCACATCAAAAGCTTTTGTGAGAAGATCAAGAACATTGAAATCAAGATGGATTTTTACCATTTGAATCAACCTTTTTCATTACAATCTCTAATAAAATGATGTCTTATCTCAATATGTTTAGTTCTAGAATGTAAAACAGATTTTGATAATGCAAATTGTATCGTTATTATCAATGTAAATCTTAGTATGCATAAAATTATACCCAAAATCCAAAGAATTGATTCTCGAATCCATAGAACTTGACCACAAAGAACTAGCAAAGACCCACATATTCAAATTTCTCGCTTGTAGAATTTGCCACAATAGTTTGCTTTTACACCGCCAAGAAATTAACTGCTTCCCAAGAACCGACATCCTCCAAGTGGTAGACTTCCTATCCGCACTAGCTCCAAGATAGTCACCGCTGCAGTAGGCCACCAAATCAAAAGGAGAATCCTTAGAGTACCAAAGGCCCAATTTAGGATGACCTTTCAAATACCTAAAGATCCTCTTAACAAGATTCATGTGTGATGTATTGGGTGTTACTTGAAATCTTGCACACACACATACCGAGAACATAATATCCGCCTAGATGCGCTCAGATACATCAAAGATCCAATCATGGATCTATACAACTTCGATCAACTTTGGGACTCCCATCATCGTGTAGTATAGGTTTCGAGTCTCCATAGGTGTACTAGCACTTTGACATCTTGAAACCCAAATTTCTTCAACACATCTCGCTACATATTTGTCTTGACTAATGAAAATACCATCACCCTTTGTTGAACCTCAGAGTCTCTAAAAGAAAGTGAGTTCTCCCATAGAACTCATCTCGAAACTTATCATGCATAAGTTTCTCAAAATCTCTGATAGCTCCTTGTTTGTAGACCCAAAGATGATGTCATCTACATAAACCCGAACAAGTAAAATATCATCTTTGTGCTTTCTAATGAACAAAGTTTTGTCAATCGCCCTCTCTTAAACCCATTGTCCATCAAATAAGTAGATAGGCATTCATACCATGCCCTAGAGCCCGATGCGCCCATACATAGCCTTCCTCACCCTCAGAACCTTGTCGATGATCAGATCTTCAAAACCGTGAGGTTGACAAACATATACCTCCTCATCAATAGTGCCATATAAAATGCACTTTTAACATCCATCCGATACACAACAAAATTCTTGAATGAAGCATAAGCCAAAACAATCTAATAGCTTCTATCCTTGCAACCGGTGCAAATATTTCATCATAGTCCAAACCTTCGCTTAGTGTGTATCCTTGAGCAACCAATCTTGACTTGTTCCTCACTACAATTCCTCTTTCATCCCTTTTGTTTCGAATACCCATTTAGTTCCAATAGCCCTCTTCCCATTCGAAGATCAACCAATGTCCAAACTTCTTGAAGTTTGAACCAAGAAGCTCCTCTTGCATTGATTCTACCCATCCTTCTTCTCGTTATAGCTTCTTCTATTCTCTTGGGCTCCTTTTGAGATAGAAAACAAGCAAACAAGCAATTTTGCGATCTTTATGACTGCTTTTTTTGTGAAGAGATCTTGCAAAGAACCCATGTTCGTGAAAGGGTTCTCAATTTTAACTCGCTTCTTGTTTGAACCGAGTATTCAAATTTCCAAGAATCTGCTCCTTGGGATGAATTTTGTGAATTCGTAGAGGTAATTGACTTTCATTAATAACAAAGTCCAAATTAGTCAAATTAGCATTGAAGAATTCATCCAAGTCTTCATCATCGTAGGAGTATCCATCTCAATTAATCGTGCATATCGTGATCATGTGGATACTCCTCATTAGGATATAGTGGCTTTGGATAAGGTCCAAAGAAAGTACTATCATCGCTGCTTGTAGCCGAATAGCACTTGAACTATCGCTGGGAGAAGATTGCTTGTCAAGATTTACGATGGCCTATCAAGACTTACACAGAGGCTTAGCAAAGGTTTGCAGATCGCTTTTTCTTCTTTTCAATTTCTTCTACCGACACCGAGTTATCTTGCACCAACTCATCTTTATCTTGATGATGATCAACTTTGCCTCCAGATTATGTATATCATCATCGAGGGACCATGCTTGTGAATGATGGAAGGAACAGACCGCTTTTCCACTTTTCAATCAAATAGAACTCGTTGGAGAATCGCCTTTGAAGATTTATCTACTTCGTAATCCTTCAGAACCTCGCATCAAGATTAGTGGATGTTCCCGCAATGATAGGCTCATAATTCATAGATTTGGTTAGCATATCAATGTTAAACAACCACCCGGTCCTTTGGTCTCAACACTAGAGTCTTTTCACCGAATTGAACATGTAGGTTCTCTTCAACAATTCTAGTCCTCCTATTGTATACTCTAAAGGCTTTACTATTAGTGGAATAGCCTAAAAGTATCCATCATCGCCTTTCTCCGAAAACTTGCCTAGGTAGTCTATGGTATTCAAAATGGTAACAGACACCCAAAAGGTTTTAGGAATGCAATCATTGGCTTCCTACCATGTAACAAATTATAGGGGTCTTGTTATGAGGCTTCACTACCTTACTGCTTTGCACATAACATGCAATTCCTACACCAAATTTCAAAAGGTAGTTGGTAACTTAGATTCGACAACATAGTCCTTGCAATTTCAATTAGTGTTCTATTTTTCCTCTCACCACACCATTCTGCTGTGGTGTTCTAGCAACACTAAACTGCCTTTCAATACCTTTATCTACACAAACCGATTCATCACATTATTCTTAAACTCGCCCATTATCACATCTCGATTACTTTTACCTTATGACTTACTAGATTTTCTATCTTAGTAATGAAACTCTTAAGAATCTCACTAGTCTCACTCTTAGTAGCCAAAAAGTATACCCAAGAAAATCTACTATAATCATCAAGATAACTAGGCAATATCGCTTATGGTTCAAGCTTCTAACAAAAGTTGGTCCAAATAAGTCCATATGAAGCATAAACAAGGGGTTGTGTTATGGTGTTTACGCTTTGGTCTTACAAGAGGCTCTATGTTGTTTTCCTTTTGACAGCCACACACGCTTCCTTACACTCAAAACCTTTGAAGGTAACCTCTCACTAAGTTTCCTTTACCGCTTTATTGATTGTTTTGAAATTTAGATGACCTAGCCTTCTATGCCACAAAATTGACTCATCATGATGCTTTAGCAAACAAACATAAGGACCTATTAGGAAGAACATTTTAAGATCAAAACAAGATATATTTTCCTTCCTAGGTACCCTAAGTTGTATAAACTTCTCATCGTGCATCTTAAACTCGTGAGATAACACCACACACCCGCTTTCCCAAAAGTACCCGCTTTTTCTTATCACACATTTGAGAAACACCAATAAATTGTACTTTAGTCCCTGCACTAAATAGACCTTCTCAAAGTCTAGCTTCCTGCTCGATTGTGCCTCGCCAAGAATCTTTCCTCCTTTGGATCATTGCCAAATGCCACATATCCTCCATCATAAGCTTCAAAATCTTCCAAATTGCTTCCATCCCAAGTCATGTGCCCAGAGCAACCACTATCAAATACTCCTTTATCTTTTAGCTCGCTTTGAAGATTGCCCCGCACATAAGATTTCAAAGATTAGTTCTTTTGGACCCAAGTCAAGATCGACTGGTCTCGCCTGCATCAAAATATTCAAATTTTGTTAGGTCCATTGATGCACAGCTGACATATGGTAAAACCTTTGTCTTAGGCTTCCATTGCCAACTTGTCGAGGCCTTAACAAAGATAAAATGATTTCCAACCACCGACGCTTATCACCTTTGGAATTTTTAAAACTTCTTTTGAATCATTGGTGATTTTTGGCTTATCGTTGGTTTGACACCGCTAGCCGCTTACATTTAGCTTAGCCGTGGTTGGAATCCATTTTGTGTAGCAAAGACAATAGATTTTGTATTCCCATTCCTCATCAAGACCGCTCTTGAATCATGTTTCTTTTAGGATGAGGTGTGTTTTATTTGAAAAGTTTTATGATTTACCCTCCTCCATTGATTCCAAACTTGTGGTCTGCTTTTATCACAATTCCTCCAGAAATGGTCAAAACTACCACACACAAAACAAGCCTTGTTAACACATTGAAACTCATCACCTAATCTATTAGAAATTAGACCATTTAAGCTTCTCTCGATTTCCCTAGGTTTAAATTGTTTCATTTGTTCCTAGGAATTTCTCCAGACTCTACAACATTCTTGGTAACTTTAGCTCCAAATCTAGGTACAGTGGTTGACTTGTTTAGAATCAACTTTCTTAATGTGCTCTATCTTTTCGCACTTCGTTGATTCAAGATTAACATCCTCGTAATCGATTCCCAATCTTCAATTATGGGAGCACCAGATAACTTAGCGTAACATATCTTAGGTAATTCATTTTATTTACTTCTTCAACAGTTTATTAAACCGAACTCACTACTAAATGACAGCTTCTTTAACCGGTGGTGCATGTTTCATTAAAGGGGTGGTGGCATATCATTGTATCCTATACCAAGCACCATCTCTAAGCGCTTTTGACCAATTGGTTTCAGACAAGATCGAAGCATATTGTAATTTAGCAACCCTAACAATATGTTTTTCTTTTTCCTCTAGGGCCTTAACTTTTACACTTTCGCTCGCTAGTCTATCTTTAAGCATTTTAATCTCTCTGCTTTTAAGATCAATTTCACCACCTAGTATATTAATCTTTTCTACATACTCAAACTCACATTTAATACGTAATTTTAGCTTCTCTTCCACACCTCTAAACCAACTCTATATCCTAAGTTATCTAGAGTCAATCTCTACTTCTTTTCTCATACTCTCGATAGCCTTTTGAGACTCTAAGATATCGTAACATGATTTAAAAGAACAAGTAGATGTTTTAGAATCATTAGATACCTCGTAATCGAACCGTAAGATGAAGCATAGGCCATTAGAGCAAAGTTATGCTCTTTGAAGCTTCACTAGCAAGAAAAGTCGCATTTGGACCTTCTTCAACTGATCACCCAATCATAATCACCAAGTCCATCCCGAGCAACCAAAGTCAAGAACTAGTAGGTTCTTCTCGTTGTCTTCTTAATACCCTCAAGTCTTTTAGAGCTCGACATTCCCCGCAAATGACCTTTCTTCTTGCGCTAAAGCACTCCATCTTGCTTTTGTCGAATCCACCTCCTTTGACCATCATACCTAACATGTCTTCCACCCTCCTCGAAACTTCCTTGCTCGGAGAGTCAAGATTGCCATTTGCCATTGAAGATTAATTTCATCAAGATCATCAGATCAATTTGATCTAGATCTTGATTCAAAACATCAACACTAGTAGTTAAATCGATGTAAAAGCACAAATTGCACCATCACCGACATTATCACTAACAAAGGGTATTGTTTGCAATAGCCGTGGTTATACCATAGGCGCAGTGATACATCTTGTGAGCTTTTGTGATTTGTGGATACAAAAGCAATGTTTTGATTAGAAGAAGACGAGTTGAAAAGTTATTCTCGCACTCATAGACCTTCAAATTATTGAAGAGATTGTCTAGAGTCATTGTAGCAAAGTCCGCCTTATTTCTCCACACAATTGTATGAATAGCCCAATCGGATGATAAACTCCTTATGAACTTCAAATTAATATCTTCTTGAAGGAACTTGTAACCCACCGCCTTCGCTGATCGATGAGTTTTGAAGCCTATTGTATGTGCCATCAATCTTTTCTCCACTTTGAGCAAAGGAAGGTTTCAAACCGATGCTTAAGCATGTTCATCCTTGACTTCTTGGTAGCTTCATTACCAAAGAAACCTCAATTCAAGAGCATCCAATAGTTCTTTAGCGGACTCATACCGATCAAAGTCCAATGCAAATTCATTAGGTATTCCCATGGAGAGAAGACCGTGAGCTTTGATCTCCATTTTCCTCTTAGCTTTATCAGTTCACTAACAATGGTAATCTCCTTACCATCCTCACCCTTCAAAGGAAGAGTATCTCCTTTTCAACAACATCCCATAGAGCATAATCAATCATGCGAATGTATTGCCTCATTCGCATCCTCCGATTTGATATTCACCATGTTTGAGCATGGGAACCTTAGAAGCATCCACCATATGAGTTTCTTCGACATCTTAACTTCCTTAAGAACAAATTAATGTAATTCTTCTTGATTACAGCTTCTAGATCACAAGCTCGATACCACTTGTTGATCCCAAATGAGCAAACGATCTAATATAGAAACCGACTAGTAACAAAGAACTTATCAAGTATTACGCGAATTTAACACTTGATCTTAAGAAGAAGAACAATTAACTTTCAACACCTCAATATTATTTATTAATACGAATACTTTACAAGATTAGGGTTTTGCAACCTTGAAGTGAAAACGACTTTAGATATCTAACACACGATATCTAACTCCAGCCAAGGACCTCCTTTTATAGGATAAGGAGTCCTATACAATATACAATACGATCCTACAAGATAAATATCTTTTCCATATTTATCTCGATACAATAAACTAACCGACTCTATAGAACTAGCAAGGCTTACAATACTATCGCTAGCTACTCAATACTACTAGCCGCGGTTATCTTCATCGCTGGTTACTCTTCTTCCGTCCGTGGTTATCTTCAAGCTTGTCCGCGGTTCCATCACTTAAAGTAATTCATCATACAAGGAACCTAAAACCCAACAAACTTATTATGAGCTACTTTGACTTTTGTTGACTTTTACGGAATTAGAACGTAAGCTACACACCAAGTATATTAAGGCTATAGAAACAAATAATAATAGGTTTTAATTTGGGTTTGTTTTTGGATTAAGACAATAATAATAAATCTACACTATGGGTCCATTTGGTTTGTAGTTTATCACAAGGACCAATTGTGTTTTAATTAAGGAATTTTGGGTGTTTGTGGAGTGGAGGACAACCGTGAATTCTTGAAGGGCTAAACACATAATATTTCATAAGTTATCACATTTGGTTTGTAGGACTAATAATGCCAAGTTATCACAAGGACTAAACCAAAGGACCTCATTTGCATTATTTACAATTTAAAACACCGGGACCTTTTATGTCATTTTGGGTTTTGAGGGGTAAAAGTTGCCATTTGTAGAAACTTTCATCCAAGGACTAATTTGTGAACATGTTTGATTATCCAAGGACTAAAGTTGACTTTACTTTCATTTTAAACCTTGAGGACTAGTTTTGCCAATTTGTGAAACTCTAGGGACCGAAATAGCAGCTTTGTGAACTTTGCATGCTTTCACTTGTTTTCAATCTTTTTGTACACAGTCACATAAAAACATATTTTAATGATATTTGTAACATTTATATGGTCATTTGTGTGTTTTTGGCTGTTTTTGTGGGTTTAAATAATATAAAATATATGTGTATTTAGACTCATAACAGTTGTGTTTAAGTTTTTCTAGCTAGCGACTTGACTCTCGGATATTTATTCTTGGTAGCGACTTGCTTCTTTAGTATTCATCGACTTGTAGTTGAAGTGGTAGCGACTTGAGCATTAGCGACTTGTCTATTGAGACAAGGCGAAAAATAATACAAAGTAGTGGAGGTACCACTTTGGCTAGCGACTTGTTCAACGTAGCGACTTGTCTTTACTTTTTTCCGTGACTTGTCTTTGTTGTGACTAGCGAGTTGCTCTTTAGCGACTTGGCCTCTTAGCGAGTTGTTCCTTAGCGACTTGCCCACTTAGCGAGTTGTTCTTTAGCGACTTGTCAGCTTAGCGAGTTGTTGCTTTAGCGACTTGTGTCTAGCGACTTGGTTCACAGCGACTTGAGCTTTTAGCAAGTTGTTACTTAGCGATTTGTTCTCAAGGTTTATACCTAGCGACTTGGGTGAGTAGCGACTTGTCTTCAAGGTATTTAGCGACTTGGTGAATTAATGCAAGCGACACATGCCTAATATCCATCAACACTGATGACTTACATTCGACCCCTTTAATCTCGAAGTGCTCGAACTCTATGATACCTCACGAACAAAGAAACTGTTTGCTACTCAGAATGTTTAACCATGATTGACTCAGAAAATTATGATCAAAACACTTCACATTCTGAGTCAAATATCAAAGAATCACACGTGTTAATTGAATGCAACATTGAGCCCTATCAACTAATTCATCAGCACATCATACAACTGTTATCCACAACTGGGGATTGAAAAGCTTCTTTTAATATCTATTAAACTTTACAAGCTTTAAGCTTTATAAGAATTAAATTTACTTTTGTCGTTAACAAAACTTAGGTAAAGATCATAAAGTATAAATAACGATTAATGACGATATTTGTATTAACAATCTCTCGCTTTTTGTTGAGGACAAAATATAAATTTTATTCTTATAAAAGATGTAAAGATTGTACAAGAGTTATAAAAATATTAGTTTTAGAACTTCAAAGATAAAAATGATAATGCAAGTATGTCCAATTTAGACATGATGTTGACTTTTCCGAAAGTCAAAGTGTGCAGTTGACTTCTCATTAGAAAGTCAAAGTCTTCATTAGTTGAAGTATGATGTTGACTTTTCAGAAAGTCAAAGTATGCAATTGACTTTTTATAAAATCAATTTTAACCAAGTTCTATATATTTCTCCCCCTTTTTGTCTCAACAAAAAGAAGATGCGAGGCGGAATATGTAATGAGCCCGACCCATTATCTCCCCATGACCAATGCTCCCCTAAATTGGGTGCCAAGAGAAGATACATGGATTGTGAAAAAGCTACAAAAAAATGTTAGTAATAAGCATCATCACAAGCATTTCCAAACACCATGTAATAATCAACAACAATATAAGAAACACCATTCATTTGTTAAAATTTTTCATGATATAAAATCATAAAAAGGGAACACAATGAAGAGTTAGTACAAGAATAGAATCCTAAAAAAAATTATCCTAGAAAATAAAAAAATACATAGAAAAGCCTAGAAAAATAAAAATGCTTAAAGAGAATAAACTAGGACCCTCCTATTGAGGTGGTGGATGAGCAAGAGCATTGATGCGCTCTAGGATGTGATTGAGGATGAACCTCATTTCGTCTTGAAGCTCATGGACCATCACCCGGGTCCTTTCGGTGATTTAGTGCCCGCCATTCAATTGGAGCAACCATGTCTAGGAGGGTAGTCGGTGCATGGTTTTGTGGTGGTGGAATGGTGGAGGTGTTAGTGTTGGTGTTTGGAGTGGTGATTATGGAGTCTAGCAAAGCACTTTGCAATTGCATAACATCACTAAGATGGGAATCCACCATATTGGAAAATTGGTGGAGTGATTGAGCTCAGATTCAATCTCTTCTTTGGTGGGGTGATCCTCCCATGGATTCCTCAATGTCCTCTATATGAGGGCATTGATGTTGTGGTAGTGGTTGATCCCCATATAAAGGACCATGGATTTCCTTGTGGATGTGATGGAAAGAAGAGGTCTTGGCCACTAACAGGCGTTTGGGTCAAAAGATGGACGTGGAGACTCATGAGCTATTCGCTCAATAGTACCAAAAAATGGTAGTGGTGGTGGATGATTGGGCCTAGGAGGCAAGTTCTCCAAGTCTTCCAAAAATGGATTTGGAGAGGTAGGTGGTGTAGAGAATAACTCTAATGGGATGAGTGTTGGAGATTTTGGAGGTGATGGTAATTTTGATGTTTGGATAGGAGCCGCTGGTGGTGAGCTAGGAGTCTTTGTTGGTGGTGGAGTGGTGATGATGATAGGTGATTGTGGAGGTGGTGTAGGAGTGGCCAAATTGAGAGTTGTTTCATCTCTTATGGGAGATGAGATGGTTAATGGAGATGACTCGGAAGAGGAGCTTATGTTGACGAAACAACAAGGTCTTACACTCATTCTAGCGGTTCTTTTGCAAGGTTTTGTTGATGGTGAAGACTTAGTCATTTTGGCTTAAGTTTTTGCTAGTAGATGATAAGAGTTGAGAGGGTGTGAAGATGATCATGGTAAAAGCTCTTAATTTATAGGATTTGAAAATTATGGAGAAATGTGTTTGATTTGATGTTAAACCATAGAAGAGATGAAGTTCCTAATGATTTTGAAGTGGGTTTAATGCTAGTCATATCACCCAAGTCAATCCATACAAGAAGGATGGAGTGAAGAGACAAAGATTTGCAATAAATGTGTTCTAATGATGATGGGATCTTTAGAATCGATCACCCGCGGTTACAAGGAACCAAATTTTGGTTCCTTCATTTATGAAAAAAGGGCTCCTTGGGTGGATTTTGAAATTTTGAATTTTGGTGAAATGGATATCCTATATGCCTAAGTGTGTTACACTAGTTCTAATATGGTTAAGAACTAGTTAAGATTAACCTAGAAGCAATGTATGGTAATTTGGAATGTTGAAATAGGCGAAATTTAGAAAATTACCTGTAGGATCCACGGCACCAAAAGTTTACACAGGCGGAACCTTTAAAATGGTGCCGCCTGTACAGGTACCGCGGTACCAAAATGCATAATAGACGGTACCAAAATTTTGGTGCCGTCTGATCCGTGGACACCAGAAATAAACACATACCATATTTTTAGGTGTCGAGGACTTTTCCGAAACCTGAAATTTTGCTTAAACCATGTGACATTAATTATTTCTAGTTAGGAAAAGTTGATAACTCATATACAAACACAGTGGAGCATAGACTTTAACCAAGGGCTAACGATTTTCACATATAAGTGAAAATGGGTAAAATTTGATAACACACTTGTGCTATCCCCCTGCAAGAACCGGTTAGTATACAATATTGTTTTAAGTCATATTAGCATCCTACAAATTAAAAACAACCAAATTGTATCATACACCATAGTGATTGTCTTGTTCCAAACAATCCTTCAAATGAACCTCACTTATCCAACTTCTTGTAGATATTAGTCATCATCCTACCAAGGCATTTGAACATCCCCTTGGTTTGCTTGAACTCCATGATTCATTCTCAATCTCGAGGAGATGCATAGTACTCTTGAGGTGGAAGGCGAGAATTTAGGAGACCGAGTCCTCGGAGCTGTTGATGATGATGATGAAGGAGTTGGAGGTTTTGCCCTTTTTTTAGTCTTAGCCACTCGCTCAAATCACTCGAGGGCACAAAAATGTGAGGATGGGAGCATAGTCAAGCTTCAACCCTTTGGGGCTTGGTGGAATGAGTGCAAAAGCTCTATAGAGACGGGTGAGGAACATCTCGTAAGGAAGAGTGACCGATCCTTGAGTTGGAATGTCAATCATTCTCCTAGCAATGTAGTAGGCTAAATTAAATGGTTGACGGGTGGACAAGTTGTAGAGCATGTGACAAAGGCAAGCATTGATATGGTCCCTATTTCCTATAGTGCTAATGACATTTGATCTAAGGAGTTCCTCCCACTTTTTGAATTCGGGCTTAAGTTCATTGAGCTCCATACCATATGGATCTCGATTTACTTCCTTTCCTTTTCGGGTGACACGGGTTGGAGCGGCCCTTTCGTTAAAAAGGTGCTCACGGATGACATCCTTATCCGCTAAAGGAGTTTGGTATGGAAGAGAGCGGTCATTGATTGCATCAAGGATAGTGAGTGACCACTTATCCGAGTAGACATATGTACCTTGGTTGGGAATTCCTAGTACTTGAGCAAATTGGCTTAAGGAGATGGAGTAGTCATTTTGATTGATCCTAAACCTAAGACTAAATTCATCATCCTCATCAACGAAAACCGTAACACTAGCATAGAATTCTAAAACAAACCTAGGGCAAATTCATCGATGTCAAGGAGACAATCGAAGTGAATGGTGGCAAGTTCTTGACGAAGATTGGTTCCGTCGACAAAGGAGGAGTGAATGGTTCTACCCTTATGGAAGTATCTTTGCTCAAGACTCTTAAATATTTCGACTTGTTCTTTGGAGAGGCCCTTGGTTTTGTAATGTTTGGGAATGTAGTTAAGAGTATCCTTGTGATCATAGAATCTTGCGGCTACCATGGTTATTCCTATGAGCAAGAATTTACATGTTAAAAATAAGAATAAACTTAGTGTTTTGGTTCTAGTGTGTACCTATATGAAAACAATTTGGAGTTGCGGTTATCTTGACTCATTTTATGCATAAAATGGTTTTTAGTGGGGGTGTTTGGCAAATGGCATGAGATAACCCAAACGCTCCTATTTCAATGTGGCTTCATTTGAATATACCCAGGAATGCATATTAGTTATGCATTACCTTTAGTATTCAAGAGCATTATGCAAGTGATGAAAATTTACATTTCTATTTGTATTAACAATGAAAAATTGTTTTCCTACAAGTGAGAAGCTTTTCAATTTTTTTGACATGGGGTGTTTGGTTATTTAGAATTAGGCCTTATAGTCATTATCTTTTGATTAGTGGGAAACATGATTTTTTTATGCAATGTGACAATGTAGTACCTAATTTCAATAACTAGTTATGCAATTTGCCAATTGAATCCATGTTTTGTACAAGAATATACATAATCCCCATGTAATGATTTTGTGCACAAATTGGAATCCTAGACTCAGAATTAAGAGATGAAATGTAGTTAGGATACTTACAATGATGTTATCTTCAGTGATTAGTGGGTGAAAAAGTGTCAACAATGAGTTAGATATGATGTTGAAACGTTTTGGTAAAGTGGTTTGCGTGGAAGAAGATGTTTTGTAGGTAGTATTTTTTCTACTGTTGTCACCACGGACCAGACGGCACCAAATAATTGGTTCCGCCTTTGTTGTCGTTTGGTGTCGTGGGAACAGTAGCATGATTAAACTAATTTGTTTTGTTTTGTTTGTTCTAAGGTTTAGACTATGTTTTAACTACATGTTTGGTTCCATTAGCCTAAACCAAGTCTAAGAAGATTAAATGGTTCTCGTTTGAGAGCTTGGTTAGAATGTCGGCAATGTTGTCTTGAGAGGATACTTTCTCAATTGAGATGTTTCCTTTTGAACATTGTCGCGAAGAAATCTTGACGGATTTCAATATGCTTAATGCGAGCATGTTGAGCGAGATTTTTTGAGATCAATAGCTCCTTTGTTGTCGCAAAAGATAATGATATCGTTGAGATGAATTCCGTAATCCACGAGCTTGCTTCATCCAAAGAGCTTGTTGACATGCTTTTCGGTGAGGGCGTGTTCGGCTCGATGGTTGAGATAGCTAGAGCCGTTTGTTTCTTAGCAAACCATGAGGTGAGACAATTTTCGACAAAAGTGCAAATACCACTTGTACTTTTCTATCGACATAGTCACCGGCATGGTCCGAGTCGGCATACACTATAGTTTCTACACCGTTCCTTTGGGATACCACAATCCTAAACATGTCGTTCCCTTAATGTATCTAAAATCCTTTTCAAGGCTTCTAAGTGTGATACCTTGGGATTTTCTTGAAAGCGGCGCATAGACAAACACTAAACATAATGTCGGGTCTACTAGCCGTGAGATAGAGTAGGATACCAATCATTCCTCTATATTTAGTGTTATCTGCCGATTCACCTTCCTCATCCTTGGTAAGTTTAGTGTCCGAAGACATGGGTGTCTTGGTTGGTTTTGAGTCTTCAAGACCAAATTTCTTAAGCATATCTTTTATGTATTTAGATTGGTTAAAGAATATGCCATCTTCTAGTTGTTTAATTTGAAGTCCTAGAAAGAAGTTTAACTCATCCATCATACTCATCTCAAACTCATCGTGCATGATTTTAGAGAAATTATCACATAGCTCTTGACAAGTTGATCTGAATATGATGTCATCAACGTATATTTGAACAATGATAATGTGTAATTCCTTTTTCTTGGTAAAAAGAGTATTATCTACTAATCCCATGGTGTATTTGTTTTCAACAAGAAAAGTCTTAAGTCTATCGTACCAAGCTTTTGGTTCTTGCTTAAGACCGTATAATGCCTTCTTGAGTTTGAAGACATGATGTGGTTTCTCAAAGTCGGTAAAACCGGGAGGTTGAGCAACATACACTTCTTTGTTAATAAACCCATTAAGAATTGCACTCTTAACATCCATTTGAAATAATTTAAAGTCATAAGCACATGCATATGGAAGTAAGATTCTAATAGACTCGAGCCTAGCTACCGGTGCATAAGTTTCATCATAATCAATCCACTCTTGTTGATTATAACCTTGTGCGACAAGCCTAGCTTTGTTTCTAGACACTACACCATTTTCATCCATTTTATTTCGAAAACCCCATTTCGTTCCAATTATAGTTTGATCTTTAGGTTTTGGAACTAACTTCCAAACATCATTTCTAACGAATTGGTTTAATTCTTCTTGCATAGCAATTAACCAAGATTCATCTTTTATTGCTTCATTTATGTTTTTCGGTTCAATGGTAGATACAAAACAAAAATGATTACTTTGATTTTGGGCTTGTCATCTTAAGGTTCTTTGATTTAGTTGTCCTATGACCTTTTTCTAAAGGATGACTTTTGGATTCTTTGATGTTTATAATTTCATTATTTAATGGTTCATCTTCCTTGTCATTTTCAATTATTTCTTAACTTTCTACAAGTTGACTTTCGACTAAGTCATCATCTACCAAAGGTGATGTCTTATAGGGAGGTGGACTTTCGTCGAATGTTATGTTTAACGATTCCTCGACTCTCATTGTTTCTTTGTTTAAGACAATGTAAGCTTTACTAGTTTGTGAGTAACCAAGAAATACACCTTCATAAGACTTTGGGTCAAACTTGGTGAGATAATCTTTAGTATTGAGAATGAAACATTTACATCCAAACACTCTAAAATATCCTAAAGTTGGCTTTTACCTTTATATAGTTCATATGGTGTTTTGTTTAAGAAAGGACGATTAGGACTCTATTTAAAATATATGTAGAAGTGTCGATGGCGTTACACCAAAACTTTTGAGGAATGTTTTGTTCATTAAGCATTGTTCTACTCATTTCTTGAATGGTCCTATTTTCGTTCTACAACTCCATTGATTGAGGTGTTCGAGGAGCGAGAAGTTGTGTGTTATACCATTTGTATCACGAAGTTTCCAAATTGTGTTTCATTGTCAAATTACGACCATGATCCGTTCGGATCGACACAATGTTAACACCTAGTTGATTTTGAATTTTCTTGCTAATAATTTCAAATTTATCAAAAGCTTCATTTTAGTTTTCAAAACAACGTCCAAGTAAACCTTGAGTAATCATCAACTATGACCAATGTGTATAAGTTGCCTCCATAGCTTCTTATAAGCGGATGGACCGAACAAGTCCATATGCAAAAGTTCTGAACACTTAGATGTGGACACCATGTTTTTAGCCTTATGACTACTATGAGTTTGTTTACCAATTTTGCAAGCGTCGCAAAAATGCTGGTCATATTTAAGTTTTGGTAATTCCTAACTAGCTCTTTTGAAGATAGGTTTTGGATGAGTCTCATATTAGCGTGACCTAAGCGTCTATGCCAAAGAGTTGAGCTATCATCTAATGTTGTTAAACAAAGTTTGTCATTAGACGTTTTATCTATTTTCATGACGTATATGTTATTTTTCCTAACTCCTTTAGCTATGGTGATACCATCTTTTAGTATTTACTACCATTCTTTTCAAATAGTACTTTATACTTTTTATCACATAATTGACTAATACTAAGTAGATTAAATCCTAACCTATCAACATGAGCAACATTTTCAATAGTTAGGGAGTTATGAGCGATTGTACCTTTGCCAATGATTTTGCTTTTAAGATTGCTACCAAAAGTAACATTACCTCCGTCATATTCTTGGTATGTTGAGAAGAGGCTTTTGTTGCCCGTCATGTGTCGTGAGCATCCACTATCGTTTATCCACTCATCAGGTTCCAATCCAACTTTCAAGCATACCTAAGACACACATAACTCAAGCGTTTGGTCCCCAATATCTCATGGGTCTGTTTGGGTTAAACATATCATTTACTTGGTTCATATATGGAAATGATGGGTAAGGGTTCCATGTCATGTAATATGGAGTTTGATATGGTCTAGGGAAGTTTTAATTCCAACCTTTATGTTGATAGTTGGTTTGTACGTTGTGGTTGCTTTTCGGAAAGGGGCGTTTGGCAAAAGGTGTTTTATGTCATTGTTGAGTAGTTTTAGATCTAAATTCATTTCTAGCAAGTCCTACTCCTGATGTAACAGCAGGTTTTAGTTTAACATTATCCTTGGTTTTCTTTGTTACTTTGAAAAATTCACTACGGTCCGTATTACAAACATTTTGTCCTGCTGCAGTCCCCACGGCACCAATTTTTACAAAGGACGGAACCCTAATTTTGGTCCGTCAGTGCGTCATCTGTCTCTTGCGGCGGTTTTGACAGTTGTTTTTCTTTTTCGACCGTTTTGGTTTGACTCTTTGGAATTAACACTTCATTAAATCCTAGTCCATTCATGTTTCACGGTGTTTTTTAATTCTAACTATTTCATCGGCACAAGCAATGTTTTTGTTAAACCTTTTAAATTTAGAATTATGTTCAATTAGAACATCTTATGTGAGCTTTAGTTTTTCTATTTCAAGATTAAGCTGTTGACATGATTTGCAGCCATCGTCATTTACTTTTCCCTTTTCTAACCGTTTTGCCTTTTCTTTTAACTCATAGACTTCATTTTCTCAAAATTACTTTTTAGTATTTAAAAACTTATTTTTAGTTATGATATTTAGACTAAGCTCACACAATTGATTATATTGTTTTTGCAAAGTGTCATCATCAATAGAGGAATAAGATGAGTCGGAATGTACCTCGTTTGATTCATGTGCCATTAGGGCGATCTCATCCTTGCTTGATTCTTCATCTTCCTCACTATCACTCCAAGCACCACTTACAAAAGCTCGTTGAGTTTTGCTTTTAGGTGGCTTGGGACAATCTCCTATTAGATGACTTGCATCACGCATCTAAAACACTTTCTTTCACCTTTACCCTTTTGTCATCCCGATCTTTTCGAATGGCTTCTTTCTTCTCGAGGTTGTCTTACAAACTTTCCTCTTCTAAAGAACTTTTGAAATCTCTAACGGCCATGGCATACTCCTCATCTTCACTACCGAGCAAGATTCATCATCATCACTTGATTCCGTTCTTGCTTTTAGAACAACAGTTTGTTTTTCTCTTTTTCCTTTGTTGATTTCCGAATCTTTCTCCATCACCATTTTGTGTACTTTAAGGTTTCCGATTAGCTCGTCTAGTGTCACTTTTGAGAGATCTTTTGATTTCTCAATAGCCGTCACTTTAGCTCTCCACTTTGGATGGAGTGCTCTAAGAAATTTCCTGACAAAGTTCTTACTACGAAAAGATTCATCAAGTGTTTTAAGAGATGCAATAATAGTATTAAAGCGAGCAAAGCCACAATCAATAGTTTCATCTTCAGGGATAACAAATTGTTCATATTGTTGAACAAGAAGATCAATTTGTTTTCCTTGATGTGTAATAAAGCATCATTTTAGCTTTATTATTTTTAGCTATTAATTTCTTTTGATCATCAACAGAAATATCTTTTATTGTAGAACTAAAATCTCCTTTAACTATAACAAACCAAAGATCTATATCTTTTGATTTTACATATGTTTCAAAACGGTTTTTCCAATAGATAAATCCATTGGTTTCAAAGAGTGGTGGTCTTTGCATAGATTACCCTTCTTTAAAGTTTTCAGAATCCATGGATCGTTTCAAGTTTATAAAATACAATATATTTTAGAAATTCTTGAGCAACGAGGCTCGGTACCAATGTGAAAAACTAGAAGGGGTTGAATAGTTTACCGATTAAAACTTTGTTTTGAAACTTATTGAAAGATCAATTGATATTGATCTTAGATATGTTAGTGAATGATAATCAATATGCAAACAATATATAAAGAGTATATAAGGAAAGAAACAATCAAACCACGACAAGTTGTTTATAGTGGTTCGGTGTACAAGGACTCTTTTTCCTTGCCTACTCCACTCCTCGAGTCTCACACTCGAGTTTAACTTACTAGTCAACAAGCTCCTTTCACCGTGCGGAGAAACCTTTACACTTCGCTTACAATTATTTTCGACACTAAGTGATAAGGTTTTAAAATGTACCTTTTGAGGGTCGTTTAAGCCCTTATTTGATCACTTTTGTATCCGTTATTACTTAATATCGTTCCTTTTCACTTTTAGGTATCTTGAAGGCAAAATCTTGGAATGACACTTATTCGGACGAAAAGGCGCGAATATCTGAAGAAAATGGCCAAAGTCAATCGAGACACTCGGTTCTTTGGGCCGAAGGTGGCGGCGTCAGTGTTATCTGCGACGCGTCGGACCACTTTGTGACTCGGTAGCCAAATTGCTTATTTACAAGTGGCGGCTTGGGTTTTAAAGAGTAGGTCATCGCAACTCAGACGGCCTAGATTTGATCCGACGACGTCCGAGGCGGGGACGGCGTCACAAGCATAAGGTGACGCCGTCGCAAGACTAACGTTGCCAAGACGAAACCCCAATGGCGGCGACCGACGGCGTCACAAATCAAAGGTGGCGCCGTCGCATATGTAATCTTATATATGGAATCCGAATTTTTAGTTTTCGGTGTGTAGTCTTTTGGGTAAAACCTAAACCAAACCAAGGCTGTCTTGTACACGATTTTAGGGTTCCATACCCTATCTTACATCAAGATAAGTGTTTTACTTCATTAATTCAATTATGTCTTCAATTACTTGTGTGTATGCTTGCATGTTTCCCATGTCCGGCTAATTTACTTGTGTGTTTGCTTAGGGAATATGAAACTTAATTATTGAATATTGATTGGTTGTCTCTTATCTTAATTGTTAATGATCTAGTATTGCGATAGGTCATTCGTTGTGTAGTTAATGCTTGATTAATATTTCTGAACCTTAGCTTATAATACCTAGAGTCATTGTAGGCTAAACCATCCGAAGAGTACCTTAGAGTTTAGTTTATAAATGCTAGAGATTTTGTAGGCGATAACCTTTGGTAGTTTCAAAGAGTTAGGGATAAACGCATACCCTACAACCTTAGACACACAACGCGATTAAGAATAAGGACGTGACAATTCAACCATCAATAGGAGATAATTAGGAGTAATAAAACCTAAGTAAACACATCTTTAAATCATCATCGAGCACACAATAATTAGACATAGACTACATACACCTTAGATTAGATAATTATACGAGTAGAGTAATTGGTAGAAATACCAACCCCAAATCAATACCCGAAATTGTACCTTTCCATTTCCTAAAACATAAAAGATAAAAATAATCTTCCTCAACCCCAACCTTAGCGTAGTAACTTCTCACTAGCATTCCTATTCCCTAGAGAGCGATATCAATTCCCGTGGCTTACCCTAATACTACACTACAGCGATTAGGTTCACCGCCTAGGGTGTTGAAAAACTTGCTCGACGAAAAGGAAGTTCCTTTAACCCCGAACGGCGTGTGGCGTTATCAAGTTTTTGGCGCCACGCTGCGGAATAGAATAGCTAGTTAGAGTCCACCTCGCTTAGGTTCCCTTGCTTGATTCTTATCAAGTAAGCTTTTTCTCATTTTTAGCTTCCTGTAGTCTATCCCCTTCTTTGTGTTTGTGTCGGTAAAACCCTTTCATTTGTCGCTATGGCAAGTGAAGTTGCATTTGAATCATTAAAAATGAGGAACAATTGAATTTCATGATTGGATTGCTTTTTATTGTTCTAATGAATTTGTGAGTGATCTTAGAGATATCCAAAAGGAGACGGTGTAAGGTTGGATGGATTTGATAAATTTTGTGCTTGTGTGGCTTCTATTCAACGATAATTGTTAGAATCAACTCCTTTTGTGAGACCCTCGGAAAATTTTGAGAAAAGCCTCTAAGCATAAACCATCGGTTGTCACAACTTGAGGAAATGGATAAGGAGGATTTATCCAACCTTAGGCATCATGATCAAAAAGACCTAGTTTTTAAGAACATGGAACCTAAACCCGAACAAGATTGTGAGATGGTTAACATGCGTGAGGAATCCTTTAGGCAAATAGAACATAGTGATCAAATTTTTGAAAATGATTCTTATGAATCGGACCAAGAATTTGAAATGGCTAAAGAAGGATTTGAGATACTTAGGAGTGTATTTGGGTTAGATCGTACTAAAACACATGATGAACATTTAGGAGATCTAGATATAATGGAGAATGAGGTGGAAACTCCAAGCCCACTAGCCCTACCATCCTTTGAGGAACATACATCGCCTATAACTTACCCGGAAGAAGTAGAAGAGACTATAGGAACCCCGATGGATATAGAACCTTTGGACCAAACGGCACTAGAGAATGTAGGTTTAGATGCTTGTTGTCATGACCTCTCTTAGTCCTAGGGAAGTTCCTAATTTTGATGAACCGAGCCTCAACCAAAACCTTACCCAATTTTCCGTCTTTAGATGTGAATCTTGGAATTGAATTAGCCCCAATCCACCCATAAAATAAATAGTCCGGGTAGTTGCTTGATAAAGGTGGTAGATTCTAGGCCATGTAGAGTGGAAGCTAATATAGGAGTAACCCATGACCTTGCATACTTATATCACCCATTCATGGTTGATAACAAGAAACATTATGGGTTTAAATCGGGTTTATTAGGTCAAGATGGATCTTTAACTAAGAATATTTTGAAGTTGATAGAAGATGATCCATTTTAGGAGAGATATTTGATTCACCCGCTACACCCATAAAATTAGGAAAGGTTAGAATGAATGGAGCACACCCCTTTGAGCATATAAATCACCAATCACCTTCACCTCACGTGGCAAATTTCCACCCTAAGGGTGTGTATTGCTATTATCACGCGCACTTAAACTTAAGTGTAGGGAAAACCTCCCCTTTATCCGTTAAATAAGGGTAGAGTCAAGCTCGTGACTCGAACAAAACAAGCGCTTCTTGGGAGGCAACCCATGTGTATTTGTTTTCATTTTTATTTGTGTCGTATATCTTTTATTGATTGTTTATTCTCATGTTTGAATTTGTAAAAATGCTTTATTTTGTCTTTAACCTCGTCTTAATTACATATAAAGGTATTTTACATAA
This sequence comes from Chrysanthemum lavandulifolium, assembly GCA_022545495.1. NCBI lineage: Eukaryota > Viridiplantae > Streptophyta > Magnoliopsida > Asterales > Asteraceae > Chrysanthemum > Chrysanthemum lavandulifolium. The sequence continues at coordinate 117,850,352 of CM040238.1, read as the reverse complement.
GGGATAAGTGTAGGGAGGATTACATATGTTTTCAAAAGAAACGTAAACATGAGAGTTTCAATTAATTAAAAGATATACATGTGTGTTTGTTCGAGTCAAATGATTGTATCGAGTCATAATAGATGTTTTAGGAAATTTTCCGATTCTAAAGATGTAAATTTTCCGAATTTTTCCGTAAAATCGAACCGGTTTTTGTCGGGATAACTTTGACGTCGAGAAGGAGCAAAACAAGCGATTACTTTTTCTCGTTTTCGAGCTACTTATAATTTTTGGAATTTTCAGGTCTTAATTTTCGAAAAATTCAGTAAACATCCATTCCACAAGCATTATATCCTAGTTTAGTAGAGTCCTATATATATTATTACCGCCGATTTTACGCGAAGGTTTCGTTTGTTTTCTTCAAGTGTGCAGGTTTAATTTACCAAGAAGAAGATACATAAGATGAGAAGGAGCTTTTCACGCAAACATTCTTCTTGAAGAAAAATGTAACCACTACTTCACACGGATCCTACCGAGCTAATCAGGGGAGTACTAGTTTCTTTCGTTTTTAATTACCTTCCATTATCATAACTTTGATACTTTCGGGGAACATTGGGGACAATGTTCAGTTTAATTGTAGGGTGGGAAAATAAAACGGGAACTTTGAAACTATGCTTATATTGATTATTTGCTTTGTCCAATGACATTTGTGTAATAAACCATGAGAAAATGTCGGTTAGGATAATTTTGGCACCAAATTTAAAATTTTTCATGACATATAGGAGTGGGCCATTAGTCTTAACAAAAGCGTCTCATGAATAGGAAGTTATATGACTAGCACAAAAACCCTTTACCACTTAAATTCCACCCAAAATGTGAGGATCGCCCTTAGATTAGTAGGAATTAAAGCATTCATCTTTAATGCTTAGAGTGTGAACCGGTAGTATAATAGATTTTAGAACTTGTTTTGAGATGCATCCGAGATCGCTAGTAAGACTACACTTGTGTAGTTAGGAATAACTAAATGATAAGAGGCATTAGGATAACACTTGTTTGATACACTGTAATATAATTACTTCTTCCACATCGGTTGAGTAATTCCCCACACCTTTGTGTTGTACTCATCTTTAGTACACGATACCCTAGTTAACCCCTCGAGCCTATCCTTTTCGCGGTTCTCGTGATGTTTCGATTTTCCGAATATCAATGAAGAGCATTGTTTACACCCCACCCCTAAATGTACACCCAAATCGCCTTAGCCTACCTTGTATGCACTCACTTTTAGTGCATTATTGTTATCACACTAAACCCTTAGTTCAATTATCTAGTTGCTTGCATAAGTTGCTAAGTCGAGTCATATCCTTTGTACAGCTTTGAGGCGATTGGGACTCATGGGAAAAGTTAAAGTTTATGAAATGACGGGAAGGGCGTTAAATTCAAATTCCCTTTATTTGCGTAATAATGTACTCCAAGTGTTTTGATCTTTTAATTCGGGTCAAATTAGTGTTAGAGTAATAAAACTCAAGTGTAGGGATGTGCCTATAAATCCCTATCATTTTGATGTTATCGTAGAGGATGGTAGAGTAAAAGTGTATGAAAAAAAATCAAAAAAAAAAAGAAAAAAAAAGAGAAAAAGAAAAAAATAGAGTTAAAAAAAATGAAAAACATACGGGCTACCATCCTACATCTATCTTTTAATTTATGTTTGTTTGTTTCAATTATCTAGAGTTTAGAGTGTCGAGTCTTGGCTTAGCAACGCCATTCTTCGCATTCTTGTAACATAAAGATTTTTGACTTGCCACCACTAAATAGCCTATCCCACCAAACCCTTTGTTTCCCTACCGTAAGCCTAACATTACAACCCTTTAAAAGACATCTTTGATATTCTTTCCTAGGTGCTTACGCCAAAGCGATGGAGGTTTGATCTAGTCTCAAGCCTATGGTAATCTATGTACTAGGACCGGTAAATGAGTGTTTATCTTCCATTTCCAACTTGTTATATTTCATATACACCCGAGAGATGTGAGTATCCAAACACCCCATGTGAGGTGCTAGTATGTAATTTTCGTGCTTGTTATGACTTTTGCGGGGCTTATATGTGTTGTGGATTGTTCTAAACCAATGCTTCATGACCCCTAACTTATAAATTAATTGGCTAAAGCACATTTGCTTGAGGACAAGCAAATACCAAGTGTAGGGATATTTGATAAGGTTTTAAAATATACCTTTTGAGGGTCGTTTAAGCCCTTATTTGATCACTTTTGTATCCGTTATTACTTAATATCGTTCCTTTTCACTTTTAGGTATCTTGAAGGCAAAATCTTGGAATGACACTTATTCGGACGAAAAGGCGCGAATATCTGAAGAAAATGGCCAAAGTCAAGAATCGAGACACTTAGGGTGTTGGGCCGAAGGTGGTATGTCGGTGTTATCTGCGACGCCGGACCACTTTTGTGACGGCTCGGTAGCCAAATTGGTTATTTACAAGTGGCGGCTTCGTGTTTTAAAAGTAGGTCGTCGCAACTCGGGGGCCTAGTTTGATCCGAACGACGTCGAGTCTGAAGGGACGGCGTCACAAGCATAAGGTGGCGCCGTCGCAAGACTAACGTGCCAAGACGAAACCCTCATGACGGCGACCCAGACGGCGTCACAAATCAAAGGTGACGCCGTCGCATATGTAATCTTATATATAGAATCCGAATTTTTAGTTTTCGGTGTGTAGTCTTTTGAGTAAAACCTAAACCGAACCAAGGTCATCTTGTATAGTATTTTAGGGTTCCATACCTATCTTACATCAAGATAAGTGTTTTACTTCATTAATTCAATTATGTCTTCAATTACTTGTGTGTATGCTTGCATGTTTCTCATGTCCGGCTAATTTACTTGTGTGTTTGCTTAGGGAATATGAAACTTAATTATTGAATATTGATTGGTTGTCTCTTATCTTAATTGTTAATGATCTAGTATTGCGATAGGTCATCCGTTGTGTAGTTAATGCTTGATTAATCTTTCTGAACCTTAGCTTATAATACCTAGAGTCATTGTAGGCTAAACCATCCGAAGAGTACCTTAGAGTTTAGTTTATAAATCCTAGAGATTTTGTAGGCGATAACCTTTGGTAGTTTCAAAGAGTTAGGGATAAACGCATACCCTACGACCTTAGACACACAACGCGATTAAGAATAAGGATGTAACAATTCAACCATTAATAGGAGATAATTAAGGAGTAATAAAACCTAAGTAAACACATCTTTAAATCATCATACGAGCACACAATAATTGAGACATATACTACATACACCTTAGATTAGATAATTAGGCGAGTAGAGTAATCGGTGAAATACCAACCCCAAATCCAATACCACGAAATTCGTACCTTTCCATTTCCTAAAAACATAAAAGATAAAAATAATCTTCCTCAACCCCAACCTTAGCGTAGTAACTTCTCACTAGCATTCCTATTCCCAGAGAACGATGTCAATTCCGTGGCTTACCCAATACTACACTACAACGATTAGGTTCACTGCCTAGGGTGTTGAAAAACTTGCTCGACGAAAAGGAAGTTCCTTTGACCCTGAACGACGCGTGTAGCGTTATCACTAAGCTAGATGTCGAGTTCTTTTCAAGGGTACAACCACTCCCACACACAATGTATTTTAAGGACTAAAATACTAACCACTCACACTCACAAGATTATGATGGTTTGTTACAACAATGGTGTATGAATCAACACAAGATCATACAACAACAAACAAACAAGACTTCCAACAACTTGTTGAAGCTTGAATATGCCTTGATCTTCTTTGCTACAAAATAGATCACTAATATGATATGAAACCGAGTTATAAATGTTAGAGAAGGAATGTATGAGAATATGATAGAAAGGGATAAAAAACAACTTGGTTTGGCTTTGCTATTTATAGCGAAATACTCGTGAGCACCACGGACCACGGACCCCTCAAAAGGGTTTCGTCCGTGTTAATATTTGGTGCTTGCCGTCAACGACAAGATTACAAAATCTTACCAAAGTCAACCATATCTATCCAAGATTGTGTAAGATATGTAGACTCTAAATCTACAAGTATCTAGTGAAATCTTCTAAGGATTTCAATGATGCACTACATGATGTCATGTGTTTGTTTTTCTATTTTTAGAAATATGTAAAAATACATATGTAATGTTTTGTTTTAAGAAACCAAAGCATTCTTGAACTAAAAATACTAACATACATTATGGTTTAAAGTCATATCAAAATACGATTAATCAAAATGTAAATGCTTGAGTGATGAAGATATTATTTGAAAAGCTTGTTTTAATATCTATTAAACTTGACAAGCTTTAAGCTTTATAAGAATTAAATTTACTTTTGTCGTTAACAAAACTTAGGTAAAGATCATAAAATATAAATAACGTTTAATGACGATATTTGTATTAACAACTCGTTTTTAATATTTATTGTTAGTGATTATCTATTAAAACTTTATGTCTTAACTTATTCGATTGAAATAGTACATTATTCTTTTGATTTATTAATCATATATACTTATATAGTACATAGTATCAGAGTTCTAAAAAGCGCATCATGGCGACGCTAAGGTGTCGTTAAGGCGCGAGGCGTAACCTTCTCGTTACATAATAAACCAAAGTGTTGGCTCTAGGCGTGACGTGAGATGAGGCATGAAAAGGCGCGCTAAAACGAGACGCTTTTTTTATTTCAAATCCGTTGAAAAAGATTTTTTGAAAGAAATGAGAAGAATTACATGCAATTCAACGATAGTTTATTTACTTAATTCTTTATTTATTTATAACACTATTTTATAAACTCAAAATATATGAAATATGATATAATATATAAATCTATAAATACTTTCATATTTTGTCGCTTTAAGTCACGCCATAAAAAATGGTATGGCTTCGGTATAGCTCTTAAGGCGTGAGGATTGGTCATGTCATCACTCCACGCCTCACACTATTTATAACCTTGCATAGTATACATGATATTCACTAACCGGATTAACATACAAATACGTTACTAAACTTTTCAAAAAAATGCATCTAGCATAATGAACTTTCCTTTTGTTCATCTAAGTTACTCATGTTTACGGGTTTGTTAATTTCATTTATCTTGTCCACATTATTTTAAAAAGTTTCACCTCACCAAAAATTTGTCCACATCAGATAAGTGTTTATAAAACCTGCCTTCTTCTCACCTAACTTCACTCTTCTGCTCCCCACAACTCCAAAACACCTTTTACCCAAATCTAAAACCAAATTGAGCACACTTCATACCCTTAAATTAATGTCAATGGTTTGTGGCTGTGGTAAAATAGCAAGGTTGTGGATATGTTTTAAGGAAAATGATTCTCATGCCTAAAAATATGCCTAAACAACTCATTGTTTGACACATGGATTCCACTAAATCTTCTTTTTCATATCTACCATTGATCTAGCCAAGTGTCTCAATCTCTTTGTTAGGCATAAAATTAGTCTTGTGAGTTAGTCATGCCAATCAACACTCATGTTTTAAAGCCTCCATGCACCAACAACCTAAAAACACCACCGGCAACGAGCCGGCAGGTGTAGGTGAATATTTGATATGTTCAACATTATATGAGTGTGGGATTATTGTGTTGGTGCAGCTGAAGATCTAAAACAAGAACAATAAAGGCGACATGTGGTGGTTTTTGGTGGCTTGTAGGTGCAAGCAGGGGCTGACCTGCATGTATTCAAGGTGGTACCCGGAAGCCACCTTACAAATCAAAATCATGTAGAAAAGATGCAATATTTTTTTTACAGGTACTACCTTAGAATTATTTCAAGACCTACCTTGAATCGAAACTTTTTAGTTTAAACCAAAATAATTGCAAAATAGCAAGAAAAAATAGATATGAAGAAGATTAACAAAGATAACTCTTGTGTTGAGATGTAGGGGACAACCTTTTTCTTTATATAGGTAGTAGAGGAAAAAGTAGGGCAATTAGTCTACTTATGATTTTAGCTTTGTATAGACAAGTTTAGGCCGTAAATGAACACGGATGGAGCCTTGTTCATATTCGTTTGCTGAATTTTAATCGGACAAATAAATGAACATGATCGCAAAAACGGACGAATTTTCTTGTTCATGTTCGATTATTAAGAAACTAAGGTTGTTCATGTTCGTTCAATAAGATATTAAAACGGACATAAATGAACAAACATACATGAACGTAGAATAATAAACATAAAATTTCAAAAAATGTACATAATAAAGTGTTTTATAAATGTTATTTTGTTAAAGCGTATAAAAAGGTTAAACGAATATAAACGAACGTTAATGAATGCATAATCAGACGCTCACCAACATAACTGAACGAATAAGACATTTGTTCATCTTCCTTCATTTAACTAAACAAATGTAAATTATTCTTCATGAGTATTCATTTATAAGTAAACGAATATAAACGGACATTTTAGCTAACGGTTCATGAAATGTTCACAGAAATTTGAGTTTGTTTATAGTCCTAGACGGCTAGACCAGTTCGATGCATAATCCAGATTTTAATTTGTTTATTCAGTTTCAATAGCTACTTTAATCGGTTAAAACTTATATATTTTTCTAACTTTTAATTTTTTAAGTTTGCCACGTGTATAAATATAGCCAAATCATCATCTTTAACCGGTTATAGCAGGTTAAAAATAAGATACATAATCCTCGTTTTTATTTTGAATCAATCAAATAGAAATTTTTTAAATTTGCCACGTTTATAATTTCCATATACATCAAAGTAAATGATCTGACTCTGAGTATCATAACATACAATTATGAATCAATCAAATCAGTATCTATATAATTCCACTCCTATTTTTCTATGGACAATAAAAATTACTATACACTCATATAAAAAATCAAATTCCATATATATGCAAACACTCACATCTCTTGCATTTTTACCTATCTATATACGTATTCATCACACTTTTACAAAGATTGGAAGAGATATATGTTATGAAGTTCTCCTCTATATAAACTGCGGTCCACCAGAAAATACAAACTTACTTTCCAGGTTTTTTTGCAGCTGGTCTTGTGGTCTTTGTAGCTGATGCACTAGCACTCGCAGGTTTTCGTGTTGTAGATGTTGATGGACTAGCCCTGTTTATGTCAAAAGAATATTTAAGTGATTTAGAAGGTTTAGATATTTTAAATTTTTAATACACCTAAGCGATTTTCACCCCATGCGAACCCTTCTCATTCTGGCTATTAATTTGACTCATTAGAGATATAACAATGTACCTGCTTTGTGGGCTCTTTGCTGCCGCCGCACTAGGTTTCTTGAGCTTTGATGCCGCACCACTAGCAACTTTCTGCGACTGCGAGTCAGCTTCTGAGGTCTCACTGGCAGCATCATCTTCGTCATCACCACCATCATCTGTATTACCATCTTGACCATCACCTCCCTCCTTTGCTAGAGTAGCCTTAAGGAATGCCACCTGCTCTTTCAACTTCTTCAAATCCCCGTCATCATTATTTGATTTAGCAGCCCCAAGTTCAACCGTAGACACTCGTTCTGCAAATTTTAATGTACTAATTGTTTCTCCAACTGTATCCGGATCAGGACTTACATGAATAAACATTAACGTCTTAGCTTGCCCACCTACATATTAAAATCATTCACAGGCTTATTAACAAAAAGTAAATATTAAAAAAATGTACTACAATAATATTTAGGTATGAATACTTACCAAGAGCATCTTGTAGTAATAGGGTGAGTTTACTGTTTCTATAAGGAACATGTGCATTTTTTTGAGAAAGACACGCTATGACGTCTCCTAAAGCAGAAAGTGATTTATTTATGTGTGTTGCCTCCTTTAATCTGTCACCTGTAGCTTCTGTTTTGTCGGCTCTTTCACTTCCAGCAAGATCAACCAGATGCATGCAACCTCTAACCGTTGAACCCGATGTCAAGTCCTTTCCACTTACGTGAACCGTAACGCAACTGCAAAAACATTTTACAAAAAGTTATTAAAGATTGTCCACATTTTTATTTTAGATTGTCCCAAAATAAGTATCCCATTCTATTATAATTTTCCAAGTATACCAATATACCCTCAGTTACATCATATTACAAAATTGCACTAATTATACTTAAAAGTGTGTATTGGTAAATTTGGCGTTATACTAGTAACCAGTGTAATGGCATTCCTAAAACAGTTTGTCGTTGTCACTTATTTTGGGATGGAGGAAATATATATAGGTCATTTTTGTAACGAAAACAATAAGGGAGTGTACCTGTGAGAACGACTACTACGCGCATTCATTGCTGTAGAGCCCACCGCACGATTTTTGTGACCGAGAGTCATTAAACGTACAACATCTTCTGTTTTTGAAACAGGTACAAGCGCTGCATCTGGTACATTTATCCCATTTGCTGTCCCCAGTCTAATTTCTAACGTGGATAGTCGTTAAGAAAACATATATAATAAGAGTAAAAATACTGTTTTGGAAAACTCATAAAAAACTGACCAAAAATATCGTTTTTGGGTGTTAACTGCAATTTTTTGCCATTATATAACTAGTTTTGTTGCAGTTGGTATGAAATATAAAATCCAAAGCTGATCACATAATTATAAGTAGTGTTTGTTTTCCAGACACTAAAAATAGATTATTGAACCTTTTAACGCTCGATAATTAGTTCCAAATAGCATGATTTGTGAATATTTAACAGCTTTTACTTAATAAAGGATATTTTGTAACCGACCCATCTGTATTAAGGAGATCTCGAACTTGTTCATTGTAAATTTCAAGCATCTGGACATGAACTTCATAAGCAATCATGTTCTTCCTCTGCTGTTGGATGTCAAACAAATCATTCAACGCCCTGTAGTTCACTCCCATCAATTCTGGTGTAAGGTCTTCAGGTCCAGTCTGCAAAAGAACACATATTTTAGCAACAGAATGAGTCCTAGCCTTTTCTTATGAAAGTGTGAATGAACTTGTTACCATCGTGAAAGTTTTTCCTGATCCGGTTTGACCATATGCAAAGATGCAAACATTGTATCCATCAAGAACAGAACGGATCAATGGTTGGGTGTCTGTGTATACCGATGCTACAAGAACATGAAAATGGAAAGATAAGAGATATATAAGCTGGTTAATATTCAAAGAAGGGTTTGTATTTTTGATACATTACTGACCTTGAGTTGCTTGTGGATTAAAAACTCTATTAAATGTGAATGATTTCCGAGTCTCTTTACCGCCTTTTGGAGCTGTGATAACTGCCATAGTAACCTCATCCGTGCAATCAACACAGCTCGGTTTTGGTGGACCGAAAGCTGGTCTCACTCGGCAGTAAACCCTAATACTTCCTTTTAAGTCTTGCACTTGATTATATAGCTTTCGGTTTTCATCTACAACTTTGCGGTAACCTGCTGCAGCTTGAGCCAAACTACGCAAGTGCTTTCCTGATATAAATAATCATTTTTTTCTTATACATTTCCTTCTTCCGGGTAGCCAAGATTTCAATAAACCAACGCTGTTATTAAAGTGGCAAGATGGGTGGCTTGGGTGACGGTTCAAAATAGGCCATGTTTCACTACAGGATGGATCAGGTGAGGTTGACTTTCAAACTTTTGCCCGTTATTAATAAGTGAATAATGAGATGATTACGAAAACAACATTATCAAAAGAAAATATAAACGTTTTTTTGGTTTCATGCACATATACACTTTAGGATACTTCCAACCCGTCCAAGATAAAACACAACCCAGATCAACTCTTTTTAAGAATAAAGGTCAAAATTTCACCCTCTGAATATTGTATTTAGAAGATAAAAAGGGAAGATTGTACCTAAATTATCGACCTCTTGTTGATAGTTTGTTTTTAGCAACTCCATATCAGCTTTTGCAGTAGAAAAGGTATTTTTGAGTGCCTGTATGATATATTAATTTTTCATTAGGTATCCGCTAATAAAAAAACTATTTAGGATACTGATAAATGTTGGGAATATACTTGCAACTCTTTATGTTGGTATTCAACCAGCCTTTTCTGCTTCATTTGACTTGATTTCAATCTCTCAGATTCTGTATTGACCCAATTGTAGTATTCATCTTCCTTCTTGTCTTCGGCTGCTCGTATTTCCATCTCCTTCTTCCTTTCAATCTCTCTTTTCTCTTGCATCTCTTTCTTCTTTTCTAGTGCCATCTTTCTTTCCATTTGTTTCTTCTTCTCCGTCTCATCATGCGTATCAGTGGTAGATTCATCGTCATCATCTATAACTTCTTCATCGTCTGTCTCATCATCTATGTCACTTGTGGTATCTAAATCTTCATCATCATCATCATCTTCTTCTTCTTCTTCGTCTATCGCGTTATTTACATCACTAGTGACATTATCTTCCATATTTTTATTTGTATCATGGTCATCCGTGGTAGCCTTCATGGTATCTTTGGTTGCAGTTTTTCCGATCTCACTATTTGTTTCACTAGCTACCTTCTTGGTAGATATGGTTGGTTTATTTTCTATCTCGTTATTTGTATCAGGAGCAAACTTCTTCGAAAATGTGGTTGTTTTCTTTTCAGGATCGTTGTTTATATCAGCAGATGGTTTCTTGATATCCGAGTTTGTTTTCTTTCTCATCTCGCTGACTATACTGCTAAAGGACTGTCATGCAGTTGAACGAGTAAGCTTGCTGCAAGTTATGCACAAATTGGAACATTATCATACACAACAATAATACCTTTGTTTCTTCTGTTTTCTTGGTCTCTGATTCTTCCTTCTCGTTATTTATCACATTATTGAATGCCTATTATGCAGGTGAATCAAATCGAAGATTTTCCTTGAATCAGCAAAGAGTATGAAAAACTGAAATTGCTATTAAGTCGACATAAATTGGATTTACGTACCTTTAAAATATCTTGTTTCTTGAACGGTGTTCTCGGTTTGGTGTCCCGAGGGGATGGCTGCCATTTAGAATGGTTTTCCTGAATCAGCAAATGTATATGATATGGGGAAATCAGATGGTAGTCACAACTATACCTTTATGTCTTCCTTACGAGCTCTAGGAGGCTCATTCTTAGCATTAAGTAAAGCAATCGCAGCCATCTGTTAAAAAGAAAATATTAATTATATAGAATACAGTTCTAGCCTATATGTGTCTTTCTGGCTCTGGTATTCATCAATGGTTTGCATATTTGTGGATTATGCATAGGATAAACACTCCGGTTCCCGGTTGGTTAGATTGGATAGTTAATCCTTATTCACTTGTAGCTTAACTGTATTTTCATTTTCTTTTTCCTTTCTTCCCTCTAGCTTCTTGCTAGAGTGTTAATAAAATTGCCGTTCAAAAAAAAAAAAAAAATGGTTTGCATATTTGCGTACCTTTTCTTTATGGATGGCCAATCGTCGTTCAAACTCTTCTGTGAGTTTGCTTAACACAATCTCAACAACCTGCATACAAGGGGATGCAAAATTACATATACTTTTTTGAGCTTGTGAAAAGATTGTAAAGTTTCATAGGCTATGTTCATCTAGTCATCTAAAAAACCATCTTCTAGTGAGTACTCACCACAGGAATATCTTCTCGCTTCTGATCCGAAAGAAGAGCACGAACACGCATGTGAAGAGGCTTTACAAACACAACAAGGAATCAAATTTTCATAAGGTTTAACATATTGCATCATTTGCGCCTAAAGAAACGTAATTGTACTAACCTTATCCTCAACATCTTTCCAAAGATCACCGCATTTAGCCATATCCAACGAGTTAACAACCATTTGTTTCCTTTCTGGAGAGGGTTTTGGATTTCCTTCAAACTTGAATGTGCCATGTGCACCTGCCTTTTTCCATTCGCCATATGATTTTAGTGCTAGTACACAGTTTACAACTCTTGATAACTTCCCACCCTATACGTTACCATAAAAATTAACAAACAAACAAATTATCATTTTACATATGATTTCGGTTTGTTTCTAGGGAAACTTTACCTGTTCCAAGTCAGAGGCTTCAAAAGTTGGAAGTCCTCTTTCCTCTATAGCTGAAAGAAAATTTATGATATTTTCAAAGTACGGGCATGACGATAAAGGTGCTCCATCAGGTATAATAACAGAATCGCACGGCGCTTCCTCAACCTGAAAAGCCAAGGTACACAATGTGCTACTATTTTATTGTATAACATAATACTAAAAAAAAGGAAAAGTGCTTACTTTTGGAATGGCGCCACGTTCAATCTTGTTAAGAACTTTGCAAAGAATGATCCCACTTCTTAGCCCGAGTCTAAAATTCTGTTCTGAAGGCTCAGCCGGTAAATCTTTTGCTGCTACAACACCTACCGATTTTCTTAGCCATCTTGTTGCTTCATATCTTTTTGTTGCTAAAAAACACAAACACCCAAATTTCATAACCACAAACACAACACAAAATATATATAAATGTGCAAAAATAAAACCAAAAAGCATGAATTCATATACTCCGTAATAACAAAAATGACAAACTATACCGAATTCTAAATGTGCAAAAATAATTATATAAATGATCAATGAAAGACAACTCACAAATTTTGGCATCACTGTTTGACGTCGTGCTAACCTCGCACAATTGCTCCCCATGTTCGAGAAGAATATCTTCAACCATTGATACAACAGAAAAGTCGAATGCGCCATAAGTTCCCGCCATTTTAAACCAAAAAACAGAAAGACACCCAGAATTGAAATCCTTAAACAAAAGCTTATGATCACAAAAATTCAGCTTCAGAGACTTGTTGAGATGTCATGAATGTTGCATGTTACAAAATAATGAATAGTGCATGTTATATACAAAAGAGAAAACTTGCAACTTTTGTGAAATCTTTTTATTTTTTCTCTTTCATCTTTATGTTCATCATTTTTAAACCAAATCTTTTCACAACTTTTTACATTTTGTTGTTAAAGAATCATTAATCAATTTTTTTGTGTTCCGTGTATGTCGCCATGGAATGAAAGCTCCTAATGGTTTATAATTATACAAGAGTTTGGGCCAGTCTTTTTGGTTAAATAAGATTTTTACGTAAATAATCTTAAACATCCCTTATTTATGCCTATTTTATAGGAGGCTATGTTTCAACTTTTGTCAACAAAGGCAAAAATGCAAGTTTAGTTATGAACTATTAACGTTTTATTTATTTTAATCTTGGTGACATGGTACAAAGAATTGGTCTTTGTTATCAGATTTAATCAAACAAAAATGTGCACCATAATTAATAATAAAAATCAAGCTCATGTAACAAAATTATCAAATGAAAATAAAGAAAATAAAAATCTAATATTCATCTTTATATGAGCCTTAAGCCAAGGTGCAACTGGTCACTTGTAGATGGTAATTAGGTAAGTTCATTTTCTAGTTGGCCGATGAAGGTCTAATGCTCGGCTCTTTTATAATAGATGATGGCTACTGGTACAAAACTCGTTAGTCCATGCTTGCAATTTCATATGTTGGCAATTGGGCATGCGATAGAACTAACGAGGATCTAGATTGCACGACCGTTACAGTTTTTGATGTCATCGTCTACGTTTGTAAGATGTATAGTCACGAAAAAAATACAAATTTCATACACGTAATTTCATCCCGCGGTTACTAATTACTATGGTCGCATACAATATAAGATGATCTTTGACTCGTCACCGTAAAACTAATCTTGAAACTCGACTCAGTAAACGAGTTTTTTATTTCAATTCATGGTTCATATAGCTCGTATTAAACACAAATAAAAATGTCCTCGCTACTTTGCCACAAGTAAACGTATGCATATGTATCTTAAACTTGAAATCTAATTGTAATGTGTTTCCAAACTCGTATTTTACTCAATAAAAGTTTAATTTGTTAACAAAGTGAGTTGTTGTATAAAACATAAAGTTTTAAAAAAAGCACCGATCACTTTATCTTTAACATTAATAAACTTTTGTCCCTCTTTGACTCGCCGAAAGCGACCTTTGCCAGTTAATGATTTCGACAAAATGTTATATTTTAACATTTAGCCAATTTTGTTTTGCCAAGTATCACTCACTCATAATTCCCTAATTTAGTCAACACGTGAATGGAATCATGAATGCTAATTGGTGCAATTTCTTGCTTACGTATAACGATTAAGTTAAGTATCATGCGCCATTATATTTATTGTCATACACATTTGAATTAGACAAATACTTTTAAGAGATAATTAGGAATGTCCTTTCCTAATTGTACCTTACAAGTACCATCCTTTTTATCCCAAAAGTAACATGGTACTAGTGGGAATGATTATTGTGAATCTACATAAAATCTCAATCTTACACAAAAATAAACGTATGGTGCGAACAACGTTACCCCACAAAAGCAAACAGAATTAAGAATTTTTCTTTATAGGTTTAAATGTTTATGAAAAGGTAGAAAGTATACATCCACTTATCCGTCTTTACAACAAAGTCATGACATTTTGTTTAAACAATTGCTTTCTTCTAAATAAAGAGTTTCAATCTATTCATTAATGTTACTAGAAAAAGGGGGGAGAAAAACAATCTTAACCTCTAAATAGTTACTTCATAGGTAGGGGTAACCATGGTGCGGGTTTATGGGATTTTTAGTAAAAATTAACCCGCATCCGCAATTATAAAAACCGAGAATCCATAACTGTGCGGTTTTGCGATTTTTGGGGTTATTTATTATTATTTTTTTCAAATTATATTTTTTGGTATATATTTATTATAGAATAGATATATTACTCCATCCGTCCCAAATTTTAAGTCCATTTTGACTTTTTCAAAGTCTTTTCTTTCTCATTTTGACTTTAATTATTTTTTTTTTGTGTTATATAATACTTGATGAAAAGTATATCAATAAAAATGCATTTAAAACACAAGTTCATTTATATATTTTGCATCAAGTTATATAACACTAAAAGAATAATTAAGGTCAAAATATAAAAGTTTGAAAAGTCAAATGACTAATAATTGGACGGGAAAGGAAATAAGGTTACATAATGGGTTGAAACATATATACAAAATAAAGAGCAAATGACCCGACAGACGGACCGATCGAGACGGATGGGCGGACGGACCGACCACATTGGTCCGGTCCCTGGTCTCGCTTTTGGGCTAATTCGCCCCGGTCCGGTCCGGTGACCACAAACCGACTAATTTAGGCTAATTTGGCCTTGTTGAACAGGACCGACCGAAGGACCGACCCGGACCGACCACATTCGGTCCGGTCTCGGTCTAAGATTTTTGCCGAAATCGGTCTCGGTCCGGTCCGGTCCGGTCCGGTTTTTAGACCGTGATCACCCCTAATACAAAATGTTGCGTATTACTATGAAATTATAAATCTATACAATAGTAAAAGTCAAATGAGATGAAGAATTTTATAAACTTCGATGATAAATTGAAAGAAATTAAACTCAATAAAATATGTTTGAAATAACTAATTATAAAAGTATAAATAAAAGTATTTTATCATGTAAAATTATAAACTTTAGTGGGTTATATATATATATATATATATATATATATATATATATATATATATATATATATATATATATATATAGGGACCTTTATTTTGAGAACCTTGTTAAATCGCGAATCTGAGAACCCCTTATGTACTCATAGAAATGCATATTGTGCAACATATCAATGCAACATAGCATTTTTGAATTATTAAACATTTTTATTTAATCCAAAAGGGTATAATTGTAAAAGTCAATTTTATATTATTTTTGATTTTTTTTTAAATAAATAAATCCTATTTTTAAAAAACTTTCAATTTTCAGTTTTTTTAATTTATTTTGCGTTTTTTTTTTTCTTTTTTTTACATTTTTTTTTCCTATTTTCTGAACATGCATGTTTAAAAACTGATTTAGTGCATATGTATTTTTATGAATTAATTTTATTACTTTGGTTTTTGGAATAGTTTTTTCGACATACATGTTTTTCATAATAAAGTGCATACATGTTTTCTAGATAAGTAAGTTTATATGAAACCAAGAACATACATGTTAAATACAAAATCCAATATCGATTGATGTACAATTAAATACAAATTTCTAAGAAGCAGAAATACATGAATCTAATCGATCTATACATGTCTGTACAAGTAATATTTAACGCAAACATATATATGTGCGCACTCCTTCTATTAACATTTTCAGAAGTCGGACATATATGCACACTCGTAGTTGTCAAAGTTCAGAATTTGGACATATGTGCACGCTCTTTTCAATGTTTCGAAGGCGGACAAACGCTGACACTCGTTGTCATCATTCTTTAATTCACCACATCCGATACAAAGAAAAGTATAAAATCGTGAATAATAAAAGCAAACTAATATACACACGATAAACACATGTATGAAGGCCAAAATTTAATTTTTTTATTTATGTTTTTGGAATAATATTTTTATAATTTATGTTTTTCAAATAGTAAAGTGCCTATGTGTTTTCTAGATAATCTAAATTTATCATAAACGAAGAACATACATGTTAAATGCAAAATAAAGAAGCTATAACCATTAAATTAAAATTATTTGTATAACCACGTTAAAACATACATGTTAAACCAAGAACATACATGTTAAATATATATTAAACCAAGAACAAACATGTTAAAAACATACATGTTAAACCAATATGTTAAACATACTTACATCTTAGCCCGTTTAGATATACTACGACAGTAGCATGTTATGGCTTATGCCTAGCAAGTTTAATTGATTTTTATTAGCTATAAACATGTATGTACCATTCCTTAAACACGTATACACCGTTCCTTAATACTATTCTTTTCTCATTTAATAAACAAATTACACTTCTAAATACGCTTGTAAACCATTGCTATTTCAAATGACAACTTCTAAATACGCTAATTTGTTTTAAACTATTTCAAAACATTACCGTGATCCAAAATTAAACAAAGATAATTTATTGAAGAAAAATACTGTAATAAAAAATGAATCAATACTTGGTAATGCATTTTTTATCTTTGATTATATTTATTGTACAATTATCTGTGATACGCTAATAAAAATGAATCATTTCAAACATTACTATGACTCAAACATTAATGTGCTCCCCAAAAACCACTACCTGGTTATGCTTGTGATTAGTGCATGAGTATGTGTTTAAATAATAATTCAATATATACCTCTAGTTTGCTTGAACAGACCAACGGAAACCAAAACCAAACACGAGTATGAAACCAATTGAAGCACGAACACCAGAAATCAATGAGACACGGTCGAACCCCAAACCCAGTCATACGCGATCAGCTACACGTACCACTCACTAAACCAAAACCTTAACCTATGCACAAATCGAAACTAAATCCCGCGACCCTTAATCTAAATTCAAACTGAGCAAACGAAACCAAAGATCTAGACACGAACACGAACCAAGAACACAACAATAACAACGTGAATCTAAACTAATAGGACACCTCAATCTAAACAAGCGATTCTGCAACAGTTTTTATATATATGGAATTCCATAAACCACCCTAATGATCGAAAGTACAACCAAAACGTAAGATTGTTAATATGGAAGAACATACCTTTGAAAGTTTCCCAAGGTTAAATGATACCGCTACCATCTTGATCAAAGAAGGCCACGTGTTGCTGAAGAACAGACATGTTACGGTGCTTGTGCCCCCATGTCCCATTGACGTTATCCGTATCTGGAGCAGGCACAACCACAACCCGAGCCAAATCTAAACAACACATAAAACCACGAGTTTTATCCACAATCCATTCAAACCGGAACAAGACAACCATAGAACATTGCACCTTTGTTTTTTCATTTGTTTTTCGGTATTGATTAAAATCGAAATCATTTGAAATTGATTGTGTACGTACTAACCCAAAAAAAAAAAAAAAAAAAAAAAAGCATACCAAGAAATTGAAAAGCAACTAAATTAATTAATGACACTTGCAACATCCTTGGACATCACATGTAAGTTTTCATTGTATTAAAAAGATCAATGACACCTGACAATTAACTCCATTTATAAGGAATTCTCCAATGTTGCAACTGCAGAAACTTCAGCAACAACAGACACGGCATATAGTTGCTTGGCCTTCCACAGGTATTCAATAATGCTCAAAGAAAATGATCCATGTCCCACGCTTAGTCATGACAGGCCTGTTTCATAGTTGACAGAAATTCTAACTCATCTACAAGACAAAGCCAAAAACAATCAACCGACTAATAAGTTGTATTCATAGCATGTGAATATATCATGTGTATGTGTGTTGTATTAAAATATGAATATCTTTTTTTTTTTCTTTTTTTCCAAAGTCTGCACAGGTGCATGGCCAACTGGGTTTTCTCATATGTAAATAAGACAGTGTCCAACAATAATACTACTTGCATACTCGTCCTTGGACACAGCATCACCCAAATACCAAACTAAAATCGATTGATTTAGGTTGTGCTTTATCTCAAATGGATTTAATCACACAATTTGGCTAAAAGGTCATAATAATTATTACAACTAAATGTGTTTCAGACTTTCAGCATGACATGAGATCATTTTGCTAGAGTAGAGCAATATTTAATAAAACAAAAAGTAGGAGCATGATCCTTAACCAATTATCCAAAACAAGGTGAAATTGAGATAATAAAGAACTTAACTAACCCAAAGGAAACTGAATCAATCGAGTGAATAAACAACTAATCATGTATGGTTGATCCAACGATATAACAAACCTAGTTGGATTAAACTACTTTAATGGTATAATAACAATAACATACCAATTAATTTATTTTTTTACTATTATTAATAATTCGAAAGATTAAAATGGATCGAATAGATGAAGATGGAGAGCAGCGATTATAATACAACTTACCTTAGCCACATAAACAAAGCCAATACAAAAATAATAACTATAATATTTGAAATTACATTCACATACAAACCTTATATCACTATTCAGACCCCAAGATCAGTAGTAACACATGACATGTGAAAACAATACGATAGAGAATGGGCGATACCGGCAATTAACCTCGACAAAGACAGAGATTGGTATTTTTTATGGTCGAAAAGAGAGAGATCGGTGATTTTTTTATGGTCGAACAATGGAACCTAGGAGATAGGCGGCACAATTTTTTTGGGGATGACAGTTTCTAGGTTTTGGAGAAAAAAAATCTATAAAATCAACTTGAAAAATAAGAAACCGTATATTTTGCATCATTATAAAAAAATTTTGAATTATCAGTTAAAGAGTTTGTAAATGTTAATTACCCATAATGCCCCTACAAATTAATTATATTAATTTAAGAGAAAATGGTTTACTAAATTATGATTGGTCAATAGGAGTTCGCAGATTCGTGACTTATAGGGTCTCAAAATAAAGATACTATATATATATATATATATATATATATATATATATATATATATATATATATATATATATATATATATTTGAATATGATGGTGGTGGGTGCGGTTTTTTTGATAAAACCGCCATACCGCAAAATGAGATTTTTTTATTTTCAAGAACCGCACCATCGGTTTTTGTTGCAGATCGATTTTTGCGGCTTTTTGCGTGCTGTTATTTGCGGTGCGGTTCCAGCTCACCCTACTTCATACTTACAATTGGCAACTTTATCATTGTTTCACTCTTGATGCTCCTATATGCACTTGCACAACTGGAACATGATACACTAAGAAAACGAAACCTAAAATGTAATATTTGTATTAGCCAAAAAAAAAAACTTGTCAAACACTGCTTTTTACTACACCAATTTCTGAAAAAAGAAGGAAAAAAAAAACAAGAAACCATTGAACCTTGCAAAGAAATAACATGCATGGTATGTTCCATTGGTAGGGGGGCTAGCCCATTGTCAAGAAACATAAAACAAGTTGATGATATATATAAAATACTCGACTCCTTTTAACTTTTAAATACGATGACGACCGAAAGAAATACATTATTTTATACGTGATGACTTTGCTTGCTACCTTTTAAGGGGATGAGAATAACATGAATACATACACTTGTAAAGTTTGGCTTTAAAAAGAGCGATTGACAAACTTTTGTGTAACATATATGTGTAATGTTTTTATGATATACACACTACCACTCTTTACCAACACATGAAAATGATGATCCCTTTTTAATGGACAAAAGTTGGTTTGGGGCGCATGAGATGCATCATCTTTTTTCACATGCATGGCTTCATCAAACTGTTATAAATTAAGGTCTAGAATGAGTTGTGATGCATATCAATGGGGAAGATCACACAACGGATATCATATAAAGT
This sequence comes from Chrysanthemum lavandulifolium, assembly GCA_022545495.1. NCBI lineage: Eukaryota > Viridiplantae > Streptophyta > Magnoliopsida > Asterales > Asteraceae > Chrysanthemum > Chrysanthemum lavandulifolium. The sequence continues at coordinate 117,830,133 of CM040238.1, read as the reverse complement.
AGAGAGTGATTTCTATGGCTATTGGTAAATTACATCATTTTTCCATCCTATCGTTTCTGGTTTTATACCTTCATATATGCATGATACTCATCTTAACCTTATTCTGATTAAAGCTGATCAATATTTAATATTATCCTATACCTGATCAACTTACTTAATTGGTATTAGTAATACAAGTATAGGTAAACCTAACATTAAAAAAAAAAAAATACTCGTCAAAGTGTAAAAATGATTCAAAAAATATAAAGTTCTTAAAAATTCTCGAAGAATTTCACAAGATAGGGGACATTGGTGAATAAAAGAGTTGCGGGAAGTTTTACTAGAAGTGTATAATTTTCATGAAAAAAGTTGTGTAATAACACGTTTGTGCATTAAATTTTGTAACTCGGCATTTTGTGCATTAAAAGTTCGTTTGTGCATCCAACTTCTTTTTGATATCTACATCAAAATTTCGTTGTGCATAACATATAAAAAAAATTAAAATTTTGCATCACATTTTTTTGCATTAAAAGTTTTTTTTTTTTTTTTTTTTTTTTTTCCTAAAAGACCATTATAAAAATTAAAATTACAAAAACTTTCTTCACTACTTTTTTATGCACCAACCTTTTCTATTTTTGCATAAAAACTTAAAAAATGTAATTAAAATTTTACTTCTTTAAAGTTTTTTTACACTTCTTATTTGTCTTTATTTCATCTAGAAAAAATATACATGTGAGACCAAAGTATTCAATACTCTTTCACATTTCATCCTAACAAAATGTGTAAGTGCTCTGAGCACATTAGTTAGGACGTACTAATTCAACTTAAACATTCTTTTTCAATTAAAAAATACTTTTAATACATATTAATTTAACTTATAATTTACCCTTAATTAAATGTGATTTAATGAATATAAAGTCTTCTAATTAAATTTTTAATCCAATGCCGTAAGGATATCCCTGTTTGACAAACTCATGTAAGATTCTTATAGTAGCACATTTTTACATTTAAGATTTGGGAAAAGCAAACTCTCTATTTGCATAAAACTAACATTGTTTGATTTAGAAGAATGGACTATATATTAAATGAGCGTACATTGACTTAAGAATATGTATTATTCTCATCCTATGCAAGCATTTAAAAAACAAAACATACATAATAAAAGAATGACAAAAATAAATAAACTTCAAGTCAACATAATAAACACAAGATCTGGATATGAATGTGAACTTTGAAAGTGACTTTACTGTTTACTATGATTTTGATCTTGTTTACTGTTATTGTATCTTTGAGTGTATGCACATATCATACAAGTGTGTCCATGTTTCTACTTTCTGTATATACTAGTTATAATATTCGTGCACGCACACGATTTTGACATAAATTTTTATCATGTATTATATATCATAAGACTCCAACATGCTACTAATGTGTTCTCGAAAACATGTTATTCAGACCACTTCTAATTATTTTTGTTATATAGTTCTTAACGAATATGCTTTTGTTATTTCTAACGTCCATAATAAACATGGTAGAGATCAAACATTATATGAAGGCATAACATCTTGCACACAAAGTAAATGAATAATGATGTATTTTTACTAAGTATTTGGCAGAATCTCAATGCACAAACTATTTCTGGAGACAAAATAAAAACCACATATGATAAAAATGTCTGTATGATTAGTCAAAATATAAAGTGTGCATCAAATGAACAGAATTTCAAATGTATATATCGGGTATTTTAAACTAAACCTACACCACTTTAACGTGTATGCGTGTTCATAGCCTACATCAGTACGGTCCTGGACACAACCAACGTCTTCCACTTCAGCCACTGAAGTCAGTCAACATCACCATACATATGAAAGTGTAGTTCACAAGGATAATAATAGGTTTAAGAGCATTTAAAGCATACCCATTAGCATACTAACCAAACACATTAGCACTAAATAAAAACCAATCTTACCCATTTTGGACTAAAAGTTGCATGCCCATAAAATTTTCAGCGTTACATAACACCTTCTTATCAAACAGATTGGTAGGTCTTCATAGCTGCAAGTATATACAAATGCTTGAGATATAAGCACTTACAAAACAAACCAAAAGACCTTTATATCAAACAGATATCTGCTTATAGATGATAAGCTTCTATAGTATTTATGACCAAATTATAAGCTTATAGGTGAAAGAACCATAAATAAACATGTTTATTTATGTGTGTTTATAAACATGTTTATTAATTTGTTTGTGTATTAAATTTGGTCAATGATACGCAAAATCTGTGGAAAACTAGAAGGGGGGTTGAATAGTTTTGCCGATTTTAGTTTTGTTTCAAAAACTTTTAGATTCGTTAATATGTGAGATCTTATGGATGTATGGAAAGTATAGATCTAATGATAAAGCAAGTAAATAAAGTAAAGCGAAGGGAAAGAAAAGACACAACCGATGTATAGTGGTTCGGCTACAAGGACACCTTCCTTGCCCTACTCCAATCCCCGAGTCACCTACTCGAGAGTTCAAGCACTATGTCAACAAACTCCTTCACTTGGCGGAGAAGCCTTCACAACGTTGCTTACACTTTTTCCGTACAAAGCTAAATACCGAGTCCGTAGCACGGTGGACCAAACCAACACGACTATTACACAACAAATATGTGAAATATCAAATACAAGATCTTTGCTACGTAAATCTTATGGAGGACAAATCAATCAAGGACCCCTTGCTTGGATGACTTTAGAATGCTCGTGATCTCGCCTTGAGAAGGACCTATATGAGGATCACAAATAGAAAGAAAGAAGAACAACTCTAGATCAAGTGATCTATATGTTAGAAGAGAATGAGAGTGTATGAGAGATTTAGTAAGAAGAGGGTGTTAAAATGAAGAAATGGCTCTCATTTATAGGCAAAATCTTCACTTGTTCCCGGATCCCACGGATCCTTCCACTGGGATCCGTCTAGTGTAATCCTAGGATCCGTGGAACTCCTCTTTGCCCATGGGTTTTGGTTATGGGTCATGGGTTATGGGTTGGTCCATGGGTTTTCTTTAGATTCAATGTATCTAAGTATACATTGTATCTAGCCAACTTGGTATGGGTTAAGATCCATGGGTTATGGTCCATGGGTTATGGTTTTACCATCCTAATAAACTATTACAACAAATGCTTAATTACTACATTTTGTATTTAAATGGCTATATGTAAATGCTTTACAAAGATAACATTATATTTGTTATCAACAAAACACAAAGAGATCGCAAAATATTAATAAACATTTTACGGTTTATTTGTATTAACAATCTCCCTTTTTGTTGATGACAAAACATAATGTTATGATGAGTAAAACTTAAAATAGATGTAATTTTGAAAGCCCCTAAGTTTTACTTCTTCTCCCTTTTTGTCGAAACAACAAGTTAACCCTTGGAAGAAATAACGCTTAACTCCCCTTGACGGTAGCTCCCCTTGTTTGGGCGTCGAGTGAAAAAAATAAAAGTCCTACAAAAGAAAGGTTAGTAACATGCTTAAATAATCTTGTGATTGCCGAGAATCAAGATTGGGAGTCAAGGTATGTAAACAAGGCCGTGTAATAAAACAACAAATTGTAGTGGTATTTATGCCACTTACAAGCATGTAAAAATAAGAACAAGACTTGTTCTTGAAAATGACTTCAAAAGAAAAAGTACTAAAAATAGAAAATAGTAGTAGTGATTCCTTCCATGCTTGCATAAGGTTATGGATGGAGGTTTGAATGAGTAATGGTATTGATGCGATCAAGGATGAGGTTGAGTATGAATCACATTTCTTCCTAACTTTTATTGCAATTTCCTAGTGGATTGGCAATGTTCACAATGTAGGTGATGTGGGTAATGAGTACGGAAATCTTCCGGTTTGTTTTGATTTGTGAGTTGCGGAAGTTGTGGTGGAAAATAGGAAAATACGGATCAAAGTCCAAATGATTGAAGTGATGGTGAAAAGAACCTAGATGTTCTTTTAGTTTAATGGGAGCTAAAGGTGGTGATGTTTCAAGATCATTGAATATTGTGTTTGGAGAAGTTGGAGGTGTCAAAAAGGCTAATTCTTTTTGCTTTGGTTGTGGAGATCTTGTTGGAGTCGTAAGGAGTTCCAAAAGAGTGATTTTAGGTGGTGAATAATTTGGTGGTGAAGGAGGTGCTATAATGGAAGCATCTTGTGGTGAGTTATTTGTTGTGGATGAACCATTTGAGGTTGGTTTTGCTAAACAACAAGATCGGATACTAATCCGTGCGGATATCCTAGAGTTTGATTGTGGTATTTTGGATGGTGGTAATACAAAGGTTTGGGTATCATGAAGATGATTGTTTGTACTAGGTGATTCATCTAAAGGGTTTCGGATGACATGGTGTATTGTGTTTGTGAGGATGAGATGGATTATGCAAGCATTTTGGGAGTTCTATATATAGAAAACAAAGCATTGTAATGAATGCTTGACCCAAATGTGGATTAAAATCTAATGATTAGATATGAATTTAAGGCATGTGATCATGAGAACACAAGCATTAAAGAGCATACTCCAAAAATAAAACAAATATGGATTTTTCATCCAAAGTGAGAAAATAGAAGGTAAAAAAGCTGTCTCACGGATCCCACGGATCCTTCCTTGAGGGATCCGTCCAACATGAAGGTTTGGGATCCGTGGGTCCGTGATTCAGCAAAGACAAAATTTTTCTTTTGGAAATATGTTTGCCTATTGTGTGCCTATATGCAAACTATTTGGAGTTCATGTTATCTCGACCTCTAAAAGAAAAAGAAAAGTAAACTAGAAGTAGAAAAGCATCCTATTGAGATAACCCGAAAACACATATTTAGTACATAAGTACGTAATTTAGTGTTATCAATGCTCCTAATTCATTGTTGCTTAAATGAATGTACCAAAACACATATTAGTTATGTGTCCCTTTAGCATTCAAAAGACATGAGATGCAATGAAAACGGGTTTTACTTTGTATTAATAATGAAAAGCGATTTGTCCTAGACGTGAGAAATTGCTTTTGTGAGATTGATACGGAAGGTATCATTTTTAGAAAACATTTTGAAAAGAGATTTTCTTTGAAAATGTGTATGTAGTTATGTGTTTGCAACCAAAAAAAAATAAAAAACCTATAAGTGGAAAACTTATCTTGGGTTTTGAAAATTCCCGTATTGTTTGTGAGTTGTGCGTGAAATAGAGATCCTAGACTCAGAAAGAAGAAGGCTGGTGTTTACATACCTTGTAGAGTCAAATAAGTTACGACGTTTGTTCCATTATACCAAGACCAAGACGAAGTAGGTTGAATTGTTCCCGCTTCAACGGTTTGGTGAGGACGTCGGCTATGTTGTCTTCGGATGCTACCTTCTCAATAGAGATGTTCCTCTTTTGAACATTGTCTCTTAAGAAGTGATGTTGAATCTCTATATGCTTTGTGCGAGAATGTAATACCGGATTCTTGCTTAAGTCGATGGCACCTTTGTTGTCACATAGGATGGCTATGTCGCTTAGATGAATGTCGAGTCGACTACCGCTTGTTTCATCCATAGTGTTTGTTGGCATGCTTTGGGCCGTGAGACGACTCGGCTTTGGTTGTTGATATAGCTAGTGCCGTTTGTTTCTTAGAAAACCAAGACTTAAACAACGTCCCATGAAAGTACACACCCCACTTGTACTTTTTCTATCAACGTAATCACCGCATGGTCGAATCGCATATACAATTGTTTCTACTCCTGCCCTTAGGATACCATAATACTAATTGTGTTGTACCCTTAATGTATCTAAATATCCTTTTTACGGCTTCTAGGTGTGATGTTTTAGGGTCTTCTTGAAATCTAGCACATAAGCAAACACTAAACATGATATCCGCCTACTTTACGTGAGGTGAGAGAAGACTACCTATCATTCCACGATATTTAGTATTATCTACGGATTCACTGCCTTCATCTTTTGTGAGTTTGGTGTCGGATGACATTGGTGTCCTAATTGGTTTCACTCTTCTAGACCGAATTTCTTTAACATCTCCTTTATGTATTTAGATTGATTAAAGAAGATACCATCTTCTACTTGTTTAATTTGTAGACCAAGAAAGAAACTAAGTTCTCCCATCATACTCATCTCGAACTCGTCATGCATGATTTTAGAGAAATCATCACACATGTCTTGACAAGTAGATCCGAATATAATATCATCTCATATATTTGCACTATGATTATATGTGACTCTTTTCTTAGTAAAGTGTGTTGTCAACTAACCCCATGGTATAGTTGTGTTTAATTAAAATGACTTGAGTCTATCATACCAAGCTTTTGGAGCTTGTTTAAGACCATAAAGGGCTTTCTTTAATTTATATACATGTTTTGGTTTTTCAAAATCGATGAAGCCCGGAGGTTGAGCTACGTATACTTCTTCATTAATGAAACCATTTAGAAAAGCGTTTTTGACATCCATTTGATAAAGCTTTAGATCATTAGCACAAGCATACGCAAGAAGTATTCTTATAGACTCTAATCTAGCCACGGGGCATAGGTCTCATCAAAGTCTATTCCTTCTTGTTGGTTATACCTTGGGCAACGAGTCTAGCCTTGTTCCTAGACACTACTCCGCTTGCATCTAATTTGTTTTATAAACCCATTTGGTTCCTATTATGGATTGATTACTAGGTGGAGGACAAGCGTCCAAACATCATTAGAAACAATTGGTTTAGTTCTTCTTGCATAGCCATTACCCAACTCTCATCTTTTATGGCTTCTGTGTATTCCTAGGTTCTATGGTTGAAACGAAACAAAACAAGCTACTTTGGTTTTGAACTTGAGACCTTAATGTTCGTCGTTTAGCTTTCCTATGACTTTATCTATAGGGTGATCTTTGGACTCTTTAATGTTTATGATTTCATCATTTAAAGGTTCTTCTTCTTCATTTATCTTTTCTTTATTACTATAGCATCACTTTCTATGATCTCGTCATCGACAAGAGGTGGAGAGGGTTTGGGTGGAATTTCATCAAATTTTATATTTAATGACTCTTCTACCTTCATTGTTTCTTTGTTTAATATGACGTAAGCTTTGCTATTTGGCGAATAACCTAGAAAGATACCTTCGTTGATTTAGGATCAAATTTTGTAGGTAATCTTTAGTGTTAAGAATAAAACATTTGCTTCCAAAGACTCTAAAGTGATTTAACGTAGGCTTTTTGCCTCGAGTAACTCATATGGAGTTTTACCTAAGATTGGTCTAATTAAACACGATTGAGTATGTACGTTGAAGTATCAACGCATTACACCAAAACTTTTGAGGTATGGATTGTTCATTAAGCATGGTTCGACTCATTTCTTGTAGGGTTCTATTCTTCCTTTCTACTACCCCATTCGATTGTGGAGTGCGTGGAGCCGAGAAGTTGTGAGTAATACCATTAGCGCCACAAAAGGCTCCAAATTGCACTTCATTATCGAATTCTACCATGATCCGTCCTAATGGACACTATAGGACTTCCTAGTTGTCTTTGGATCTTTTGCTTAATATTTCAAAATAATTAAAGGTTTCCGCTTTTGTTCTTTAAAAATTTTGTCCATGTATACCTATAGTAGTCATCCACTATGACCAAAGTGTAGTAGTTGCCTCCATAACTTTGGATAGCGGATGGACCAAATAAATCCATATGTAGTAATTCTAGACACCTAGTTGTAGACACCATGTTTTTAGCTTTATGACTAGAATGAGCTTATTTTCCTACATTACAAGCATCACAAAAATGATGTTCATATTTTAACTTAGGTAGATCTCTTACTAGATCTTTGGATGATAGCGATTGAAGAAGTCGCATGTTGGCGTGACCCAATCTTCGATGCCATAAGGTCGAAGTATCATCCATAGAGGTAAGACATAGTTTGTCTTTAGGTTCATTACCGATTTTAATGACATACACTTCATGTTTCCTAATTCCTCTTCCTATGGTTATGCCATTTTTTAGTATCTTACTACCGGTTTCGGTAAAAAGTACATTGCACTTTTTATCACATATTTGTCATATACTTAAAAGGTTAAAGTTTAGGTTTTCTACGTGACACACATCGTTAATGGTTAGAGATTTGTTAGAAATCGTACCTTTACCGATGATTCTACTTTTGCTATTTCCAAACACCACATTACCTCCATTTACGGATTCATATGTGGAGAATAGATCCCTATTGCCGGTCATGTGCCTCGTGCACCCGCTATCCTTAACCCATTCATCAGGGTCTAGGTCGACCTTTAAGCACACCTAAAACAATAATAAACTCAAAAGTTTGGTCCCCATTTGTTCATGGGTCTATTAGTGTTAAACATTCAATTCATGTTAGACATGTATGGATAAGATGAGTATGCATTCCAGGGAGCAAAGTTTTGAAAAGGAAAACCGTTTTGCATATTAGGGTTCCATCCCATTTGATGGTTACTTCTTGGATAAACGTTATTAGGTCTCCTAAATGAATTAGGTTTTGAAAAAGATGGAGCTTTGTTTCTTGCAAAAGTAGGATTATATTTTGGAGGTGGTTGTCTAGTGGTGACGTGAGTTGGTTTCTTCCTATTAATGATAACAAAATCAGTTCTAGATGAAGAAGCTACGTTATTACCTCATCGTTGCTACATAGATCCGCGGATCCCTCGGTCAGACACTAGTGTTCCCTTATCAAAGGATCTCGGGATCCGCCACAACAATGGTGGTTTTCTAGTGCCTTAACAAATTTTGTTTCTTTATTTTCACTAGTTGATGGATCAAGTTGTTGAACACCTAAACCTTTTAGGTTGTTACCGGTTTTAACACCATCTAATATCGTATCTAAAGTATTCGTACTCATTCTAGCAGTTTTAGAATCTAGATGATCAACTAGTGTTTGAAGTTGAACGCAAAGTTCACATTCACCACTTGCTATTTTGCCCTTTTCTAAACGTTTTAGTTTTGCTTTTAGTTCTATGACTTCTTTGTCTAAACGTTGTTTTTGACTCTTTAAAAGCTTGTTTTTGTTAACTAGTTTTAAGCTAATATTGCATAGTTTATCATATTCATTATGCAATGAGTCGTCATCAAGTGATGAACTACTATAGTATTCGTGACATACCTCGTCATTTGCCATGAGACAAATTTCTTCGTCCTCCTCGTCCGCCATTCCCCACGTGCCGCTACGAAATCCTTTTGATCATCCTGCTTGGGACACTTACTAATAAAGTGGTTTGGGTCCCACATTTAAAGCAAGTACGATCATCTTTTGCTTTCGTCCTCTTTGCTTTTCCGAAAGCCTTTCTTATCGTCATACGGTTGTTTGACGATCTTCCTTTCTTCTAAAGAACTTTTAAAGTCCCTTACGGCATAGCGCACTCCTCATCGCTACTACTCAAGAGGAGTTCTATTCATCGTCAAGCCTTTTTGGTTTTAAGGGCAAGAGATTTGTGTTTCTCTTTCACCTTGAGGCTTCGGAGTCTTTAGCAAGGACAAGCTCGAGACCTTTAGTTGCCTATGAGTTCATCGAGGGTGAGGATTGTCAAATCTTTTGATTTTTCAATCGCCGTCACCTTGGATCTCCACTTCGATGGAAGTGCCCTTAGATATCTCCTAACATGGTTACGGCTAGAAAAAGATTCATCAAGTGCTTGTAAAGATGTAATAATATTATTAAAATTAGCAAATGAATGATCTATAGTTTCCTCATTCGATATTGAAAATTGTTCATATTGTTGAACAAATAAATCAATTTTATTATTTTTAACTTGTTGGTTGCCTCGATGAGTTACAACTAAAGAATTCCAAATTTCTTTAGAGGTTTTAAGCATAGAAATTCTTTCAATTCCTTTTCGGTAAAGCATTATATAAAATCATTTTGCTTCACTATTTTTAGAAAGTTTTTCTTCATTTCATCGCTTAGTTTATCATGAGGTATGTTAACTAAATTTCCTTTATCATCATTTGAGGTAGCCTCAAAATCATCTTCAACAATAATGTACCAAAGATCAATATCTTTAGACTTCACATACGCTTTAATCTATTTTTCCAATATATAAATCCATTAGTTTCAAGTAGTGGTGGTCGTTGCATAGATTGCCCTTCCTTATAATTTTCAGAACCCATAATGATCAAAAAGTTTTTAAAATACAATTTTACTTTAAAACTTTTATAAACTTAGCTCTTGATGCCAATTGTGGAAAACTAGAAAGGGGGGTTGAATAGTTTTGCGATTTTAGTTTTGTTTCAAAACTTTTAGATTCAGTTAATATGTGAGATCTTATGGATGTATGGAAAGTATAGATCTAATGATAAAGCAAGTAAATAAAGTAAAGCGCGGGAAAGAAAAGACACAACCGATGTATAGTGGTTCGGCTACAAGGACACCTTCCTTGCCCTACTCCAATCCCGAGTCACCTACTCGAGAGTTCAAGCACTATGTCAACAAACTCCTTCACTTGGCGGAGAAGCCTTCACAACGTTGCTTACACTTTTCCCAAGACAAAGCTAAATACCGAGTCCGTAGCACGGTGGACCAAACCAACACGACTATTACACAACAAATATGTGAAATATCAAATACAAGATCTTTGCTACAAAATCTTATGGAGTGACAAATCAATCAAGGACCCTTGCTTGGATGACTTGTAGAATGCTCGTGATCTCGCTTTAGAGAAGGACCTATATGAGGATCACAATAGAAAGAAAGAAGAACAACTCTCTAGATCAAGTGATCTATATGTTAGAAGAGAATGAGAGTGTATGAGAGATTTAGTAAGAAGAGGGTAAGTTAAAATGAAGAAATGGCTCTCTATTTATAGGCAAAATCTTCACTGTTCCCGGATCCCACGAATCCTTCCACTTGGGATCCGTCTAGTGTAATCCTAGGGATCCGTGGAACGCTCTCTTGCCCATGGGTTTTTGGTTATGGGTCATGGGTTATGGGTTGGTCCATGGGTTTCTTTAGATTCAATGTATCTAAGTATACATTGTATCTAGCCAACTTGGGTATGGGTTAAGATCCATGGGTTATGGTCCATGGGTTATGGTTTTTACCCATCCTAATAAACTATTACAACAAATGCTTAATTACTACATTTTTGTATTTAAATAGCTATATGTAAATGCTTTACAAAAATAACATGTATCCTTATAATTATACTTAAGATAACATTATATTTGTTATCAACAAAACACAAAGAGATCGCAAAATATTAATAAACGTTTTTACGGTTTATTTGTATTAACAAAATCTTTTTTTCATAATAGTTGTTTACTCAGTTAAACACCTATTAATTCTGATTTAGCTTTTTAAAAATAATAATTACTATACAGTATGATTAAATTTGCATTGTAACTTTTAAAGAAAGGAATTCCATGATAAGAGATGTTTGGATAATTGCATAGTTCAACCACTTTATGTTCATTATAGACTTGATACATAATGCCTACATATGGTATCATGTGAGCAAAATTGACCATCATAAAAAGATAGCCGAAGGCTGATTCTTGTGCTCTAAGAAAATCGATTAGTAGAATTTGATTCTTTTGCATGCAAAAGATGCACTTTGATTATTTTTTCCAATTTTTTATAAATGCCACATGTACAAAAATCTATGGATAATTGGTAAAAAAATATTATAAAGTGTTTGAGGTATTAATAGTATAAAGATCTCAGGTTGTCGTCATATTAAAATATTCATGTGAAGACACATTACCGATTGCTCAAAAATCTTTGTGGAATGGTCTCTTTTGTTTGTTAATGGTCTCAAACGTGCTTCAAATGAACCTCAAACAATGCCTTTATGATCTGAAAACCTGAAATTTGCTGATCAAGTTCTAGCATAAGGATAACCTCCAGTTTGACCCATTATTAATAGGTCACTTCAGGTTGCGTATTATCTCAACAGGTCAACTAAAAAACCAGTTGATACAGGAAGGGTCATATGGGCCATACAACACATCTTTTGAAAGTCACCTAAATTTATAAAATGCATATGATATTATGTGGAAAACTAGAAGGGGGGTTGAATAGTTTTACCGATTAAAACTTCGTTTTAAACTATTTCGATCAACTTATGTCAATCTAGTTGATGTGTATGTTGGATGTTGATAGATAAGTATATAAATAAGTAATACAAAGGTAAAGAGTAAGAAACACAAAACCACAACACGAGTGTTTATAGTGGTTCGGCTACAAGGACACCTTCCTTGCCCTACTCCACTCCCCGAGTCACCTACTCGAGAGTTCATAAGCACTAAACATCACAAACTCCTTGTGGCGGAGAAGCCTTCACAATGTCGCCTACTCTTTATCCGGTACAAGGCTAGACACCGGGTTCTTTCACGAGGTAGAACTAAACCTATCACACCGTCACCTACACTTTATCCGGTACAAGGCTAGATACCGAGTTCCATTACAGAGGAGGAACTACTACCCAACACTACACAACACCTATTCCAAAAGGAGACACACTCCTTATTACAACATCATCAAGGATATCAATATCCTTGGACACAGTCTATCTATATTATACATCGATCCACCATATTGAATGTACATGCTTGAAACCTTTCACTAATGCCCTTGACACGATCTTTCGGCACCTTTCACTAATGCCTTCAACATGGACCTTCGGCACCCTTCACTAATGCCTTCGACTTGACCCTTTTGACATTTTTCACTAATGTCTTCAATACAACACTTCTAAGGAGGAAGAAAAAACTATCAACAAGAGAACTTCAGTAGTCTTGATGATGACGAAGCTTGGCAACTCATGGACTTGAGCTTGCTCGACTTCAAGAGGTGGTGATCTCGCCTTTAAGAGGAACCTAAAGAATCACACAAAAACAAAACTACATGAAAAGATCCTTTGGATATGTGGTTAGAGAGTTTATAATACTGAGAGAAAGTATGTGTAGAAGAGGCCAGTTACAATGAAGAAATGACTCACTATTTATAGGCAAAAACCTCTACTGTTCCCCGGATCCCACGGATCCCTTACATTAGGGATCCGTCCGGTGTAAACTGGGGGATCTGCCAGACGCTCCTCCCTATTTGGGTTATGGGTCATGGATCATGGGTCATGGGTTATGGACTTTGGGTTATGGGTACCTAAATAGATATAATGTATCTAGACATTGGATCATGGGTATGGGTCATGGATCATGGATAATACCTAACATGACTTCATGCATGATGTCATGCAATGGGTCGTAAATTATGGATCAAGCTCCATGGGTATGGTTCATGGACTTTGGGTTTTACCCAACTACATTCAATGTATCTAGTCAATGGGTCAAGTACTTAGACTTTTGCCCATTACATTACCAATTACAATATATATACTAAGTATATATAAGTACATATCCATATTATGTAAACACTAGTTGTTATACATATGTATTTCTATAAAATGTAAACACTATTACATGTTTAGTGTTTTGTATGAAATGTAAGTGTGTTAGTAAACTATTGGCTCAAACTATTTACGTATTTTATTTGTTTCGTTAAAATGATTTTACGTTTGTTATCGACAAAACATGAGAAGATCGTAAAATATAAATAAACGTTTTTACGACTTATTTGTATTAACATATTCTATATTGGATTATTCAAATTACGAATTCTATAGATATTTAAATTTTACAGTTTTTTCAATTACGGATTCTTTAGATATTTAAATTTTACTGTTTATTCAAAGACTAAATCCCTTTTTTTGTTTGTTAAGGTTCATAAAAATTAAAACTTGATGGGTATTGAAATGGTACCTATTAATACCAACACTACCTCCAAATATGTGATTGTCGGGGCTGCAAATTGATATACTAAGACCCTAGGTTTTGGTATGGACTTTAGTAGCATAGAAGAAAACCAACCTAGTAATGAGGACCAACTTGATTTTAAGGATATAACAACTAGTGATGATGAACTCATTAACTATGTAGACACATCTAGTAATGAGGAATCTATTAGTCAAACACCTCTCGAATTTAAGAAAGACAATGGTTATCATGCGTTCCTCATCCCACCGGAAGTTTTCAACCACTTACTGGATGTTTCGCTTTGGAGTAGACAATCTAGAGTTTAGGAAAAGCTATTGGTCAATCTAAGTCCGAAACCTCAAAAGAAACAAATGAGAAACCTAAGGAAGATGATGTTAAAAGCCAAGCAGACTTTCAACTCAAAGTATCGCACACGCTCAAAGCAGCACTTTAAGAAAACCTTTTCAAAATATCGCTAAACCTTTTTGGGATAATTTTGGTCAAAACAGCATCATTCACCAAAAGACAGATAGTTTTGGTCATAGACAGAGGAAGCAATTTTGGGATTACAGTCAAAATTGTGTTTTGTTTGTTATGCCCCGATCATTTGATTAAGCACCGTGACTTTCACTCGTAGTACCTAAGCAAATTCCCAAAGAATGTAATCACAACCAAAACCAAGGAGACTAGACCGCTTTGGAGTCATTCACATAGGGTTAACCATAGAAACTTCTCACAAGACTATAGGTACCCTCACCAGAGAAGACCTTTTAAAAACCCCAAGACCTTCAAACACTTTTCAAGGCATCATAAGCCAAAACCAGACCTTCTCAAAGTACCGTCAGCCACCAAACACTTTTTGAATAGGAACCCTAGAGATCTAATTACTATCAATCTAGAAGACGTTACAACTCAAAGAAAGTAGCTAGATCAAGGGACTCTACACCGTGGTTAAAACCAAATGGGTTAAGAAGGAAAGTAATCGATGGGGAACAAACAAGACTTTCAAAGAAGTGAGAGTGAAACAAAGATTTTGTTGAAAATAATAAAGAAAACTTGGATGAAAAAGAGATTTTATTGAAAAACCAACACAAGTTTTGGAACAACCAAAGATAATTGATCACGTGCTTAAAGACCAGAAAATTACATACTTAAAGAATTTAAGTATGTAACTCCACAAGGGAACACAAGTCAAGAATGGCTTGAGTTCCTAAAATTAACTAACTCTTTATCTTTGTGGTGGCAACCTGTAAGAGGAGCTTAAATATCATTTAATAGTGGATAGTGGTTGCTCGAAGCATGACATGAGACAAAGATATTTTGTCGATTTTAGATCCTATTGTGGAGGAAGAGTTGCATTTAGGAACGATGCTAGTGGAGGAAGAATTACAGCAAAAGAACTATTAAGGTGGGAGCATAGATTTTGAGAATGTTAGATATGTGAAGGAGCTCAAGTTCAACCTTTGTCACCTCTCGGATATGTGATAAGAAGCACCTTGTGTTATTTATCGACACGAATGTCTCATTCTTTCCCGCGCTCAAGCTTCGGATGATAACTTGGTAATACTGAGAGTACCAAGAACCAATGATGTGTATAGTCTCGATATGAAGAGTCTTCACTCTTCTGGAAGAGCAACATGTTTAGTAGCAAATGCAACACTTGAAGAAGCAAGTCAGAAGAAGTTGGTTAAAGGAAATTTTAAGAATATCAACAAGTTGGTTAAAGGAAATTTGAGCAAACCCAACATTCGTTTTATGAAACCTTTTGGATGCCCTCTGACTATTCTCAACACAATTGATAATTTGGGCAAATTTGATGGCAAGTCGTAAGAAGGATACTTATTCGGTACCGCACCAATAGCAAAGGATTTAGAGTGTATATGTGGTCACCAAAAAGGTTCAAGATTGTCTACATGTTGAATTTTTAGAAGATCAAGAAAATCGGGGGTAAAGGTCCCGATTAGATGTTTGATCTTGAGGTTTTGACTCCTTCTATGAATTATGTACCGTTAGAGAATAAAATCAAGTAGATCACAAGGAAGATGAATTACAAGACATTGTTCATGGAGTCAATATTAGACCGATGTTGTTCCCGATGAAGAACCTATAACCGCTGAGAAGGAGAAAGGTATTGATGAGCCAAAATCTACATTGTCACCAAGATCAAGCTATTCAAGATGAGCTTAATAGGATGCTTTTTCAAGATGTAGTAGCACAATCTTATGATGATGATCAAAGAAAAGCTTATGAGGAAGCAAAGAAAAGAACAAACTCGCAGATTTCTCTCAAGACTTTGGATAACAAGATTTTTAGATCAAAGTATCATTGCACCATGACAAAGACTTTGGATGATTTGGATGATCCTACCATGCCCGGCTTAAGATAATGATGATGAATTTGAAGATGAAGGTATTTTCTGCATTCCAATGAAGATGCCGATTTCACAAATTTGGGTGATAATGTTATAGTTCCACAGACTCCTATCTTAAGAGTTCATAAGAATCATCCTACTGGTCAAATCATTGGACCGTCCACTTCAGGAGTGCTAACTAGAACAAAAGCTAAAGTGTTTTCTACGCCACACAATGCTCTACTTAGCTTTGTGTACAAACAAAACAGGCTGAATCATAAGGATCACCAAACATGCATGTTTACTTGTTTTATCTCTCAAGAAGAACCCAAGAATATAGCTCAAGCATTAACTAAAGAAAGTTGGGTTGAAGCTATGCAAGAAGAACTTCTTCAATTCAAACTTCAAGAAGTTTGGGTACTATGTGGTCTACCGGATGGAAAGAAAGTCATTGGTACACAATGGGTGTTCGAGTCAAGAGAGATGAAAGAGGAATGTCATCAAGAACAAAGCAAGGTTAGTAGCACAAGGCTGCATGCATAAGAAGAAGGAGTAGATTATGATGAAGTATTTGCTCTCAGAGCAAGGATTGAAACCATTCGAATATTCCTTGCTTTTGCATCCTATATGGGATTTCGTGTTTATCAAATGGATGTCAAGAGTGCCTTTCTTTATGGCACAATTACGAGGAGGTTTATGTCAAATGACCTCCGGTTTTGAAGATCCCGCACATCCAAACAAAGTCTAAAAGTTGTTAAAGCTCTCTATGGTCTTCATCAAGCACCTAGAGCTTGGTATGAAAGGCTCTACTTTCTTATTGCAACATGGTTAAGGTGAGGGAGCCATAGATAAGACTTTGTTTATCAAGAGATAAGAAGGATATCATGTTGGTTCAAGTTTATGTAGATGATATCATCTTTGGAGCTACAAAACACCCATGGTGAAGGAGTTTGAGCAATGATGCAACATGAATTTCAAATGAGTTCTATGGGTGAATTAACATTCTTTTGGGGCTTCAAGTTAAACAACAAAGGAGGGAATTTTCATAAGTCAAGATAAGTATGTCTCGACATTCTTAAGAAGTTCAATTTTGATGCTATGAAGCCACCACTACACCTATCAAGTCTATCAACTCATTGGGCAAGGATGAAGATGGTCAACATGTTGAAGTCAAGTTGTACATGATCTATGATTGGTTGTCTTATGTACTTAACGCATCTAGGCCTCGATATCATGTTTGATGTTTGTTTATGTGCAAGATATCAAGTCTCACCTAAGGTCTCCATATGAATGCAAGAAAGAGAATTTTAGTTATTTGAAACAACAACCTAAGTTGGGGTTGTGGTATCCAAAGGATTCACCTTTTCACTTGGAAGCTTTTTCGAGATAGTGATTATGCAGTGACAACTATGATAGACGATCAACCACTAGAGGATGCCAATATCTTGGAAGAAGATTAGTCTCATGGCGTTGTAAGAAGAACTATTGCAAACAACATCATCTACCAAGCGAATATGTGGTTGCCGCAAGTTGTTGTGACAAGTTTTGTGGATGTAGAATCAACTCTTGGATTATGGGTTCAACTTCTAGAATACTCCTATCAACATTGATAATGAGAGTACAATTTGCATTGTGAAGAATCATGTTTATCACCCAAGACCAAGCACATTCAGATTAGGCATCACTTCATCGGAGATTGTTATGAGCATAGACTCATTAATGTTGTCAAGGTTCACACAGATGATAATGTAATGATTTACTCACCAAATGATTTGATGTTTCAGGATTTAATCACTTGGTGGTGAGTATTTGAATGATTAATTATTAAGCTACATTTAAGGGGAGGACTGATTAGTTAGTTAGACAGTCCCATGCATTGCTTGAGGGGAGGCAATTTAATGCCTATTTACAAGTTTCTGTCATTCTGAAGAGAAGACTGGAAAAGTACTGCACTGAAAGTACTGCTTTGGAAAGTAATGCGCACGTGGAAAGCACTGCTTGTCTTATCAACGTACTGTTCCAACGGTCAAAAAGAGGTGTAAAATTCAAATAATGGTAACTTTGTTATTATGGGCTGTGATTTTTCAAATCTTACCTATAAATAACTGCTTTTCGATTTTCCTTCTCATCTTTATTCTTATCAATCTTTTCCATATTTCTCTCTCTCACAATTACTTATTCATCGAATCAATCACTTTTACAACCATCAATGGCGAACCGAGACACCGTTTCTAAACACAACATGGTGGCGAATTTGGATAAAACTGAAGCTAATGTCGCATTCCATGACATCATTGATTTTCTCACGGGGTATCCAATTAGTTATGCACTTTTGGTTGAACCAGATGTCATTGAGCCCTGTATCCAATTAGTTTTGGGCTACTGCTAGGATTCACATGGAGAATGATGATTCGTATATATAAGCTAAAGTTGCTGGAAGGCTTGTGAAAGTTAGTGAAGCATCAATTCGTGAAGACTTATTATTTGATGATGTAGAAGGAGCTATTCGATTTGATAAACAGCTTCTTTGGGATATTTTGAGAGACATCGGATATGAAGGGTCTTTAACAGAAACGACATTCAAGAAGCCCTTATTTAGTTCGCATTGGAAGTACTTGGTTCATGTCCTACTTCATTGTATCAGTTCTAAAAGTACTTCATGGGAGCAATTTGGATCCAATATAGCATCCGCTTTGGTGGGATTGGCTACAAATCGTATCTTCAATTTTTCAAGGCTGATTTTAGATGGTATGCTATCTCACATCTCTCATGGATCACGCTGGTTGATGTATCCAAGATTTATTCAAGTCTTCTTGAATAAACAACTTCAAGATGTACCAAAGCCTTCGAGTCTATTACCAGTTGTGGTAGGCGAAGATCTTCACCTTCATGGCTAGGAAGAGTGATCTGTTTACTGGAAGGAACACTCCATTGACTACATCAATGATGGAAATTGTTCAAGCAATTAGAGATGAGGCTGCAGCTAGTGATGCAAGAGAAGGTACTGCTTCAACTTAAGGTATTGCTTCTCAAGATGCCGCATCTCAAGGTATCGCTTCTCAAGGCATCGATGCACAAGAAGGTACTACAAGCCACCTACCTCATCTCACCATGATACTCCACCTATTGAGTCGAACCAGATATCCTTATTCCTCATCATCATCTCGGAGGAGATGCGCACTATACCTCCCAAGGATTAGTACCGATAATTATGTTCCGCAAGCGGAGCTAGTCATATTGAAGAAAGCAATCGAGGCTCAAGTCGCATAAATAGCATGCTTAAAGACCAAGTTTAGAAGACTTAAGAGGTATGTCCGCCTTTAGTCAAACATCACAGACATGGGTCAAGGTGAAAAGAAGAAACGAAAGCTTTTAAGAAGACTTCTACAGCAAAAGGTTCACCAAAGAATCTTCTCGTCCAATTGGGGAGGAATTTAGAGCAAGAGAATTTGAAAGAAGATGCTAAATTTTATGAAGAAAAGAAGATTAACCTCAAAGCATCAAGCACAGTCAATATTGAAAGTACAGAGTCCGAAAGAACTGGAGTTCAAAGAATCTTGTTCAAAGTAATCGATGATCAAGTGTCGCCGATCAAAGTACCGCCTTCAAGAAACTCATAGACAAGAACTGATTACCAAGAACTTTGAATTTTGATGAAGAAGTCTGGTCCTTCAACAATTCTACAAGAAGAGGAAGCTATTACACCAAAAGTAGTGCACACTGCAAGTGATGATGAAACGATAGTGAGATATTGCACAACTTATCAAGACCAAGGGTGTTAGCATTCCGTGAGTTATCAAGAACAATCACAAGCTTCTCAACTAGTCTTAGATCCAAAAGATAAAGGTAAAGGTAAACCGGTGGAAACAAAGAAGAAAAGAAGCTAACTTT
This sequence comes from Chrysanthemum lavandulifolium, assembly GCA_022545495.1. NCBI lineage: Eukaryota > Viridiplantae > Streptophyta > Magnoliopsida > Asterales > Asteraceae > Chrysanthemum > Chrysanthemum lavandulifolium. The sequence goes on along the minus strand of CM040238.1, from coordinate 117,810,170 downwards.
AGCAGAAAGTTAAGAGCCATTGAAGTGGCTAAGAATGAAGAAGTCGCTAGAGAGCTACAGCTAAGTTTGATGTCGAATTGTTCAACCAAAGGAAAAACTCAAGTCATTATACCACAAAGACCAATGAGTAAGGCTAAAGAAAGAAATGCTATGATGGCTTACTTGAAAGGTCAAGGATACAATCGGATTACGTGTCGAATTACTTGGAGATGAAAGACTTATATAATCGTCACGTAGAAGCTTATCGAAGCAAGTTGAGAGTATTATTTATTTCAAGGATGATAAGCACAAGGAGGATTTCAGAAAAGAAGCTTAAAAGAAAAGGACAATTGAAGTCAATGTAAATCAAAGAAGATTGAGTTAAGATCCGATACAGTTGATGAACCGAGGAATTACATTAGAGTTGTAGATTTTGAGAATCCTAAATCCAAAGATGTTGCAAGAAGAAGACAAAGATAACCACTTTTGAAGTTGTAGAGTCAAAAGATGGAGATTATTTGATGTTCCATAGGGAGGATGAAAGTTTCAGAGTATTCAATTTACTATGGGATATACTGCATATTATTGATAGAGCAGATCTGTTTCAACTATATCAACTAGTCCAAGAATACTTTGAACATATTCCATCAAGTGGAGTTGGCTTAGTATTACTAGGAGATCTGACAACTATCTTCGAAACTGAGGAAACAAGCAATGATGAACTTTGGCAAAATCAAGAGAACCGGGAGATTATGTCGAGATTCTTTGAAGAATCAGAGTTCATGCTTTAGAATTGAAGATGGAACTATGATCCACATGCTAGCCGAAGAAGATATCCTTTGACAAGTGATCTCATGAGAAGAATGTTGGATCATGGAGTGGAAGTTGAGGAAGAGAATGAAATAGCCCGATGGTGATTGAATTATATATCGATGGACAACTATGGTCGATGATGAAGCATAAACATCGGTATGATTTATAATTGTATAAATTTTGAAAAATCAAGACTTTATTCAAAGTATTGTCGAACAAACAAGATTTTAATCAAAGTATCGCTTGCAAGATAAACCAAGAATGTTTTTGAAAGAAAACTTTGTTAAGTAAAGAATATTTGAAACAAAAGTTAAAAGCAACAATGGTTTTTGAAATGGTTATAACAATAGGTTATCGCTCACCATGTTTAACAAAAGAACTGGCTAATCCATGAGCAAACGGCTCGTAAAGATATCTCAAACCGTTATATAGTTGACAACTTGCTAATAAGTTGTATGGTAATCAACTCACCATATCAAGAATGTAAAGAGTTGGCTAGCCCACAAGAAAATGGCTTGTGGTAAAGGTCGTGGAAAAACCATTTATATGGTAATTAGTTCACCATGGTTGCAAGAACTAACTAGTCCAAAAGGGTACAGACTTTTGGTAAAGACAAATCAAATCATTGATAGTCGATGATTTGCTAAAATCATATGGTTATCAATGTACCATGGTCTTACACACCTAAACATTTGGCTACTCCATAGTTAATGGCTTTGGTAAAGAGACATCAAAATCCATTAAATTTCAATGATTCACCTCACACACCGGAAGTGATGAGAATAGATCAAACTTAAACCGAATCGATGTACAATTTTCCATATGTTGCCGAGTTGTCGAAAGATGGAGCTTGTTGATTGTTGTCAAAAGAATTATCGATAAAGACTACTTTGATGATGATGATATAAGCACAGAATCTACAATGACAAAATTTGAAGATAAAGTCACAATCTCTCTTTGAAGACAAAGATGTTAAAGTTTAATATACAAAGGAACTTGAAATCAAGCAAGTAAAATCCAAGTTAGGGGAGGATTGTTGGGATATAGAAAGTCAAAGTGCTGAAGAAGTTAAAGTACTGCTAAAGTATAAAGTTAAAGTACTGCTCGATTTATCAAAGTACTGCATGCTTAAAGGACTGATATGCAAAATCGTTAAGGATTATCTTGTAATTCTAGAATGTTCTAAGATTATTTTAGTATTACTTGTCGTACAAGGTTTGTAATTGTAAACCGACTAGGGTTATCCTTAAGCCTATAAAAGGACCCCTAGGTTGGCATTAGAGATTATGCGTTTTAGAGTTTTAGAGAGTACGATATTAGAGTTTTAGAGTTGTTAAAAAAATTTGTATAACAAGCAGATTCTAAGTATTAATAAGATCGTTGAAGTTAAAAGTTAATTCTTCTTAGCTTTGTTAAGTAAATTCCGCATACTTAATAGAGTTAGTTCAGTGTTTCTTTGTTAGTAACTTAGGATTTATCCGAGGTTATTAAACCCTTACAAGCTATATAAGTTAGTTTGGTTAGAGTACATCGATCCAACAAATTTAACTATCTATAACTAAGATTTTTCAAATTTTGCAATTTCATTACACTTATTAAGCAAAATTTATGCAAAACTCAACACTTTTCATATTTTACAAACTACTTGTGCTAACAACTGAAGAGTTTCAAATTATGAGGTTTCAATCCACAAATCAATTAACCATATCACATTTCAATATTTGTACCAACAACATGAAAATTTAAAGTAATACAAATGTACCTCACCTATCAATTCATGATATCAAAAGCAACATTGATCCATACAAATGAACCATGTTGGACAAATAACTTAATAAGCCCAAACACCTTTTAGAGGATCGGTGTTTGGAAGTGTTTACTTAAGTTCCTATCTACTTATTAATAAGCAGATAGCAAATTAGCAACCAGTTGTAATCATAAGATTACCCAAACACCCCATTCGTCCACAAAGTATCCTATAAGTTTCAATACTCAGAATCATATAAATTTCAATAAGAAATCGCAAAAAAGTCCTATAAGCCCAATAAGCATTGCAAATAGTCCTCTTTATTATATGTCTCAAGCAGTCAGGATAGGTTACTCTCCAACTTTTAATTATTCCCAAATACAACATTATGTATTTGCTTGTTTTTTGTGTTTACATTTCTATTTATTAATATAAGATCTGTATTCAAAAGCACTTAAGACGATTCAATTTTTAATTCCAAAAAAAAATTAAAAAAATAAATGATAGATTCAAATTATAACACAAAATTGTGTAAAAATCATAAACACATACCTAAAATTAGCAAGATCTGGAGAAACATATCAGTGATTAATTAAAGAGCTAAGATGAAGCGTTATTAATAAGCCCCAATTTTACAGCTTATTTCATGAAATTTCGGCTTATTTTTTATAAGCCCCACTTTTACGGCATATTTTGAGACTTGTCGATTTTTATAAGTTTATCATATCATAATAAACTTATATGAGCCGACAAGTCTCAAGCCACAAAATCGAGCTTATACAAAATAAGCCCAAATCGGCTTATGTTAAATAAGCTTAGCCAAACAGGGCCTCTGTGTTTCTTAGAAAGTTACATTATTCGCCTACACTTATAAAAAATAGCATTGAGACCCATGTGTATTTTTAGGTTTTTGGTACATGCAAACATAAAACCGTTTTTTTTTTAACTTCTTGATAAAGGAAGATTGATTTTATTTGAGGTTTCATTTTATTATATACATATATAAAAGATTTGGGATTGTATGTCGATCAGCAGTATTCACCACCTACTTCGTTGTTCACAACCGTGTGTACGTATATGTCAATATGTTGTCTAGAAGTTTGCTTACAGATTCTACTTATATATGCTGCTATTTGTATAGTCGTCTAAATAGATTGTAGAGGAGAGGGTACTTAAAATCAAGTGTGTTTTGGAACATACATTGACCGGGATTGTGAGTTGTGACCATGAATTCCATTCTCACCCTAAAACATATTTAGGCCTTTAACCACTAGTTTTTTTTTGTTGCTAATGTAATCTTTGAATCTTCATCAAGTTAGTGTGTTTAAAAATATTCACTTGTTGCATATAGATGGATTGATTGTTTAGGCTAATTGAATCACGTACATTTGCGAGCTTTACCATCTCTACAAAGCTCGTAGCTCATCATATGATGTTAATTGTCACATAAACATGCTTGTGGCCGTAGATTTTTTATTTATTTATCAATACTTGAAAAAGACAGTAAAACATATGTGTAATACACATGATTACGGGATTGAAGATATGATACGTCGATAAAAATTATGTAACTACGGATTGGGCCTAAAACCTAAGTTAAGAGGTCAGGATCTATTTTAATTCAAATTGGTCCAAAAATTGCTTTAGTCGTGGCCTTGATAGGCTTTGATCCAAACCAAAGTGCTTAATCAAATATATTTGCACTAAAATGCTAAACCAAAACCACCATAGTTCTCTTACAAAGAAGTCTAGAGAGAAAATTTTCATATATAGAGGCTTCTATTTGAAACTAAATCATTCGAAAACAGCACAGTTGTCATCTATGTCAAATTAATAACTGTTTTGAAGTGTAGCAGAGAAAACATAATCAAAGTAGAAAGTGTATTATAGGCTGTGGATGCTGGTAAGAAGCTTTTGAACTCGAGGAAAGCAAATGGCATATTTGCCTACAAAGCACAATTAAGTCTGAAAAATCTTATTTCCGCCAAATGTATATGTTTCATTGATCATTAATCGCAAAACCGCATATTTTGTACTTTATATACATGTTTAAGCTGCTTATTGTGTTTTAATAATTTAAAGGGCCCAACTATTAAACTTTTTACTTTTAGGCCACTCATTTATCAAAACTAACTTATAGGTCGTCCATTTATGGGTTTGCTTTTGTTTATACCAAGTTCGGATAATTTTATCTCGAAAATCTTTAAAACAACAAGAATAAAGCTAAATATAACATATTAAAACAACACGAACGAATATTAAATATAAAATATCAGTTTTAGCCATTATTTAAATGCAACTTTAGTCAGTTGAAAATGAATTAAGGGGGCGTTTGGTTCACTTACAATTCATCAGAATCTGTCAGAATTATGAATCAATTACATTACAATCGTGTTTATCGGCAGGATGGATGTAATTGTAATGAGATTACATTACAACGCTTGTTTGGTTTGTAAAGGAATGTAATTGGATTACAACAAATTACATCAAGTGATGTAATTCATATTACATAGCAACATTGATGGAAAATGTTGAATTACGTTGAATTCGATTTTACAAGTTAAATATCGATTTATCTTTTATCATTATTATAATTATTATTAATATATCATTTAATTTTAAAATAATAATAATTATAATAATAATTATTTATAATAATAAATATTATTACTTTTTATTATTATTATTATTATTATTATTATTATTATTATTATCGTCGTCAGTTATTATTATTATTATTATCACTATTATTATATAATAATTATTATTCTTTTATTATTATAATAATAATAATTATTATTATTATTATTATTATTATTATTATTATTTTTTTTTTAAACATTATTTTATTATTATTATTATATTATTATAATTTTATTTTATTGTAATAATAATGATAATAATAATCATATTTATTATTATTATTATTATTATTATTTATTGTTATTATTTATTGTTGTTATTATTATTATTATTATTTTATATTATTATTATTATTATTATTTATTATTATTTATTATTATTATTATTATTCATTATTTTTTATTATTATTATTATTATTATTATTTTTAATATTATTATTATTATTATTATTATTATTATTATTATATTTATTATTATTTTATTATTATTATTAATATTATCTTAATATTTATTTATTATTATTATTATTATTATTATTATTATTATTATTATTATTATTATTTTAATATTATTATTATTAATTTTATTCTTTTTATTTATTATTATTATTATTATTTATATTTTATTATTTATTAATTTTCTTATTCTTATTATTATTATTTATTATTATATTATTTGAATTATTATTATATTAATTTTTTAAGTTTTATAAAAAAAATTAAATTACATTACATTACGAGTCAACCAAACACATAACAGATTTCATCAATTACAATTACAACACATTACAATTACAACACATTCCAATTCTTTGAATTACAATTACATCAAATTACAATTCCTTCCAAAGATTACAATTCCTTCAAAAACATTCTGTGAACCAAACATCCCCTAAGATACTTTAACTAATGTTTTACGCTTAAAGTGTTAATATAATTGTGTTGATATGTTAAAATTAGCTTTATTCTTCCGATTGTTTGTTAGGAATTAGAAATTCCCAGTATTAAAGAGTCGGTCACCTCAAGTATATGTAATCGTTAGAAAGCTCGTAGTCGTAGTAATTCTTAAGTTAGGTAGTATTTAGTTAAGTATCACCGTGGAGGACTGGACGGTCTTTACCCACCGTATGCCCGATCCATGCCCCAAAGTGTGGCGTAGTTATGTAAGACTATAAATACTCTACCTTCCAAGGTAGAGAGTTGGAGCTCATAATAATATCTTTCACTTTCTCTCACTAAGTTCCCTAAACCTCTAACTTTCTCTCTAGAATTCCATCTATATGCTACTTTGTGTTATGGTTTGATGTGCATGTGAAAAGTTATATCTTACAATTGGTATCAAGAGCCATGGTTAGATCATATCTTGCACATCTTTGGATTTATAGTGGTTTTAGGTGGTTTTGAGTTTGAAAAAGTTTAGTGGTTTTTGCATCATTTGGTTGATCTCTTGTGTTAAAGTTTGAATTTTGTTGGTACTTTTATGTTTAGAATCATCAAAAGTGTTTAGGTTTTCATTTGGTAAGCTTGAATCATCTTGGTTGGGTTGTTTTGGATTGAAAAGTGAAGTTTATTTGGTTTTTCAAGCCAGCGACTTAGCTCTCTGAATAGTTTCTTGGTAGCGACTTGCTTCACGCTTTGTAGCGACTTACGTTGTTAAAGCTAGCGAGTTAGATCTAGCGAGTTAAAGCACAAGTAGTGGAATCTCCACCACGGGTAGCGACTTGTGGTAGCGACTTGGTCAAGAGCTTAGTTGCTCTTTAGCGACTTGTGTTTCTAGCGACTTTGTAGCTAATCACGCCAAAATTTGGTTAGCGACTTGGTCCGTAGCGAGTTACTACTTAGCGACTTGTTTTTCTCATAGCGACTTGGGATTCTAGCGACTTGGTGACTAGCTTAATTAATTGGTAGCGACTTAGTGGATTTGTTTCTAGCGACTTGAGCTTTATCATCTAGCGACTTGATTGTTTACGGTTTTCTCTTGATTTAGTAAAACCCGTGAAAGAATCTATTTCCGGTTTAATCATTGAGTTATAAAATCCCGTGATAACTGTTAACATGTCTACCAACGTCCCTACCGTCATCTCCATCTGCCGAGGATGTACAAGCAATGCTCGATACTCGCCCACCCATGCTTGATGAATCGACTACGATTCTTGGGCTCAACGAATCGATTGTATTGCCTTGGAAAGGAAAATGGTGTCAATATTCTCAAATCCATTGATGAAGGACCATATCGAGTTGAAACGACTAGAGACATACTTGATACTAATGAAGATGGTACTCTGCTACGGAATGGATGCACCTAAGATGTATGATGAGCTTGATGATAAGGAGAAAAGAGATTTGATGCGATATCGTGGCTTCAAACATTGTTCTTCAAGGTCTTCCTAAAGACATCTACAAGTCGATCAATCATAACACGTGCTAAGGCGCTTTGGGATAATGTTAAGATGCTTCTCTGGTTCGTAATTAACTATGGAAGACAGAGAATCCCAACCTATGACAAATTTGAGCACTTCAAGATGAAACCGATGAGAGTGTCTATGAGTACTATGTGAGATTCCATAAGTTAGTGAATGACATGAGGAACATCGAATGACTATGCCTAACATTCACCGAACTCAAAGTTTGTGAACAACATGAATCCCGAATGGCACAAGTTTGTCACAACGTGAAGCTCACTAAAGGATTGAAGAATACAAACTATGAGCAACTCTATGCCTTCCTCCTTCGTAATGAGAGACATGCCATGTTTGAAAAATTGATTCTCAATCGCTCAAAACCAACCAGGGAGAGACAAGCTCGCCTAATGACTCAACAAATTTCTACTCAAACATTGGAATCACAACCAAAGCATCACAAGTCATACCCTTGGGAATGGTAATCACAAACTCATTCCCGATCCCATGTTCAAACAAGTCGATGCGGATGCACACGCTGTAACATCATCAATCAACTAGCTCTTCTCATTAGTCAAAACATGAATTCTCTCCCACAAACCAACAACAACCTCGTAATCGCATCTAACCCACATAATCAAGCCACCATTAAAGATGGAAGGATCGTGGTGCAACCAGCTCAGAAAGACAAGATGATCGTGGAAGAGGTGGAGCTGGGAGAGGTTATGTTGGAAACCGTAATCGAGGAAGAAATGGTAACCAAGGTCAACCTAAGCCAATCAAATGCTATAACTGTGGTGGTGAAGGACACATTGTAAGGAACCGCACATCTCCAAAGCGCCCATGTATCGCCGACACTTCGAGATAAGATGTTGCCGCACAAGCTCGTGACAATGGTGCTGCGTTGGATGAAGAGGAATTGTTGCTTTTTGTCGAGGGCAATGCCAAGACCTATGATGCGATGTGTGGATGAGCAAATTTATTCGTGAGATAGGTCACAATCATCGAATGCCTTTCAAGTCGCCGACCGTGATGCATACGACTGATGTAGATGATGGACCCATCGCACACACAATCTTTATGGCTAGCATCTCTCCAATGGTTTCTCCCAAGATCTCTTCTTCACCACAAGTCGCCCATCCAAGGACAAACTCATCTCGAGGTATTAAAGCTATACGATGATGTCGATGTGCAACAGATGCATGACAAAGTACAACCAATCAAACTATTGAATCAAATATTGAAAATATGGGTAATATCAATATTGTCCCATACGATCAATACGTGAAACAAAGTGAAAGTGAAGTTGTACCAAGTGATGCATCTTCTCGCATCAACAATGACTATGTCTTTGATGAATACACCGCATGTGCCCTCGATGATTCCATAATTTCAACTAAATGCCTATAAGGAACGTGTTGCTATTTATGAACAACGTGCAAAATTTGAGTTGACCACTCGTGAGCGTGAAATGGATGTCCAAGTGAGTACAAGAATTAGAAAAGTAAGTTTAGAGAAGAAGTATTGAAACAAGAATTAAATTCCTTGCAAGAAAAACTTTCTAAAACAAATAAGCAAAACAAGAACTTCAAGAAAATGTGAAATGCTTAAGCAAGAATTTAATGCAAAGGAATCAAAACTCTTGAGAGATTTTTCTAATCAAAACTTTGAAAACAAACTTGAAAACAAGTTGTACTTACAAGGAAACACCATTCTGATCGCTCACATGATCACTAAGCATAGAGTTCTAAGCGATACATAGCGTTCCCCTTGTAGAGGAACCAAATCCAGAGGTAATTAAAAGGCTAGAAATGCTCATAAGGTACTTTATGATGGTAATGAAGTCCTTAAGCCTAGGCGTAAACCTAGTTGCGCTGAGTGCACCGAGGAAGATAAGATATTAAATGAAATCACTAGGAAAAGATGAATAAGAAGCAAAATGATCCCAAATGCAAAGAGAAAACATAATCATCTCTCCTCATGATTACAAGAAGGAAAACTGGATTTCCTTGAACAAGTTTAAGCCTCGACTTTGTTGACTCCCTAACAAGTCTTCGAAAATGGATTTAGATAAGCGTAAAGTCGAAAATATTGTAGAAACAAACCCTCCCTTCGAAAATGCCTAGAGCAACTGTGTATCCTCCTAATACACCAATGCATCTTGTACCTAGAACAATTGCCACTAAAAGCAAGACATTAATTAGCCAATACGTTATATTCCAACTATTTGTTGATTTTGAGAAAACTTGCAAGAAAAGGATCACTCCCACCGTATAATCAAGGAGAAAGAGGTTTTGAACAAATGAAAGAATGTTATTTAATCGAGGTCATGCCCTTCTTTAAACTTCTAAAAGATCACTTTGAGAGTCTTAAAAGGGGTAGAAGTTTATATTAAGGGTATGGAAAAGGAATTTGATGCAATGGTTGTCAAGTTAGTGATTATGAGCGTGCACTAAAATATAATGAGATTGAGAGAAAGAACCGCATACATTAAATGAGAATCTTATTACCGAATGTGTTGCTCAAGATGTCTTTTTCATCGCTTCAAATTGCTCTATTAATGCTTCCAAATTTCATGAACTATCTCGTGTCTCGAAAGTCTCCCATGATCGTGTCATTGAGCTTGAAAAACTAATTCCAAACTAAATGAGAAAATTGAACCGATGATCATGACAATTTGGTTAAACATTTTCTAAACTAGAAGTTGAGTATTTTAATCTACAACTAAAATATCAACATCTCAAAGAAAATGTCAAAACTTCAAATATCAAGACATCTTCGATGCTCCGAGTTTGATGCGCTTTTCAAATTAACAAACGAGATGAACAGATTCAAGCTCGATGTAACACGATCGTAAAGTTGAAAGCCCAAATCTCTCAATTAAAGGGTCAAACGAACAATATGACAGCTCCCAAATGCCTCCTCATTTAGATTCTCGAAATTCTCAAACGTTTCATCTTCAAAACCTAGTAAATGCTTTTACAAAAGGAAAACGAAAGTTTTCTAGAAGAAAATGAAAAGGTTAAACGTCATTTCAATGAGTTATTTGAATCAATTAAAGTCACTCAGTAACAAAAACAACGAACAAATAGCTTCATTGCAAAAAGAAATTGAGAATCAAGAGTCGTGTAAAAGGAAAATGCCAATGATCAATGGGGAGAATGGTGTATCTAAGGCTCACTCTGGTAATAAATATGCTTTATCTGTGACATATGTCCCCCCTCATCTAAGGAACAACAAACTTGCCATTCAAACATATTTCTCATCCCTTAAGGATTGCCTAGAATGTCTGCGTGAGATTGTTGAAGAGGATAAGCTAGAGAAACCACATGATAATGCAATTGGACATGCATGCTTATATGCCAAACGATCTCAAGAAATCTTAGAATGCTTGATCACAATATGCCCAAAGACATTAGGTGAGAGAATTAACCCTTTGATTCCATGCTCGATGCCTAAGGCCAAACATGACATGCACTCGATTCCCAATGGCTTGAATGTGAGGAGTAGTGTACCATTGAGTAGTTCGATTCTAGATCCGTCAATGCTAGGAAAGTGAACTCAATGTGCCTTCTAGAAGTACTAGTCTCGCACTCTAGCGTTAAGAATGTGAACCTTAGTGCACCGCATGTAGTTCGATCCCAAAGACATCTAAACAGTGATGCAAAGAGTAGTAAAACAAACTAATGTTCCCATTCCTCTACAGAGTAATCATGACACTAAAGGGAGCAGTCAAAGTCTCAAGACAATACAAGGAATGATAGGACCTCTCAAGCTAAGAATGTTCACCGGAAGAGAGTAGAAGAACAATCTAGGAACCTTAAGTTTGAATCGAATAAAACGAATCGTGTTGATTCTAGTATTAGCCATAGCCGCATCGTAATTAATTCAATTCGATACTATTTGCAAACCTTGTACCGATGATTGCTTGAATTCGCTTTCTAATCTTGGATGTGATGTTAATGTTCGCCTAATGATGTTAATTGCCCGCTTAATCTTGTTAATGCTAAAATTCATGCTAAAAGGCTAAAAGGCAAAAGCGAAAGAGAGTCGAAAACAATGGAAACCCACAGAAGAACATTCAAGAATAGGCTTTTATTGATACCGTTGGTCATAAGACTAATCGATAAAGCCCACTAGAAAATGGATGCCTCACCGGTAGAACTATTCCTTAAGAAGTGGTCACACCGTAAATAGGGCTAATACGCACACTAGTATTGCATCTATTCACAATGATTCCATTACCTCATTTTCTCGATATGAATGCTTCTATTTCGATGTAGGTGGTCCAACCATTGTAACTAACCAAATGGAACCCATTCTTGCATGGGGATCCCAATTATCCGCTTATCCATTCTTGTCTCGTGTTCAACCGCAGATCGCTCAAATCGCTCGTGGTACCGGACTCAGTCGCTCCAAGCATATGACCGAGACCGGTCACGCTCATGAACTTCGTGAGCAAATTCATCGGATCGTTAGATTTGGTAATGATCATTTTGGTGCTATTATGGGTTATGGAGATTATGTTGTTGGTGATAGTGTCATCTCCGTGAGTGTATTATGTGGAAGGTTTAGGTCATAATCTGCTCTCTCGCTGGTCAATTCGTGATTCGATCTAGAAGTAGCCTTCGTAAAACATACCGCTTCGTTAGAGATCTTAATGGTAAGGAACTGCTGAAAGGAACTCGTGGCTCAAACCTTTACACCATCTCTATCGATGACATGATGAGAGCTTCACCAACTGCTTGTTATCAAAGGCTTCAAAACAAAGTCATGGTTATGGCATCGCTGCCTCAATCACTTGAACTTCGCACCATCAACGATCTTTCCGTAAAGGACTTAGTTGTAGGTTTACCTAGACTAAAGTATGAAAAGGATCATCTTTGTTCAAGATGTCAATTGGGAAAAAGCAAGAAGTATGCCCATAAACCCAAACCTACTAACTCGTCACGTAAGTTCTTCATATGATTCATATGGATTTATGTGGACCAATGAGGGTGCGTAATATCTTTGGGAAGAAATATGTGTTAGTTGTGGTTGATGATTATTCTAGATTCACCGGTCAAGTTCTTAAGGACAAAGGATGAAACTCCGATATCATCATCAAACTCATCAAACAAATGCAGTTAGACTAAACAAAACCGCCGTAATTATCGTAATGCATAATGGAACCGAGTTTGTCAACAAACAACTTAGTGAATTCTATGAAAGCGTTGAATCGCCATCAAAGAAGTGTTCCACGAACCCCTCAATGTAACGGTGTAGTTGAAAGACTAAATCGCACTTTGTTGAAGTCGCTAGAACAATGTTGATCTACTCAAAGGTTCCAATGTTTCTCCGGGTCAAGCAATTGCACCGCATGCTACACACAAAATCGCTCCTCGATTCACACCATTCATGGAAAAACTCCATATGAACTTGTCCACAACAGTAAAACCTAATCTATCTTTCCTTCGTGTGTTTGGTGCCTTGTGCTATCCAACTAATGAGGTCAAGACTTGGGCAAACTTAGGGCTAAAGTCGACATTGGAGTATTTGTAGGATATGCACCAAACAAAAAGGGATACCGAATCTACAACAAAAGAACCCAAAATATCATGGAAACAATTCACGCTACGCTTGATGAGTCGACCGGTCAAATGGCTCCTGGACACTCCACCAGACCCGCACTTCAAAACAAATCCTATTGGTTCATCCCTTGTTCCAAACTCCTCTCAAGAAACTCCATTTGTACCTCCATCCAAGATGATGTAAAGAAATTGTTTGATCCCATGTTTGATGAACTGATGAGTCTACTACTAATGAGGTGTCGATCCCTACAACAGAGGATGCTCATATTCCGTTGAATGAAGTCAATCCATCGGCCTCAATATCTCAGAAGTCAAGAAGCACCGTCACGATCCTTCGCCTCATCAACAAATCATCACTCTTCAAATGTACATCATGGAAATGTTTCGCATCAATGATGAAGTTAATCCCTTTATGACTCTCAAGATGCTCCATTTGAAAACATATTTGCTACTCCCGAATCATCATCGAACCATCTTCTTCAGAGACATCGACTCGCCTACCTCGCCTCAACAAATGCCACATGAACACCTCGTAAAATGGACTCACGATCATCCATTAGACAACATCATTGGTAATCCTCTCGTCCCTGCTTTCAACCCGGAAGCAACTCGCAACCGATGCCTTATGGTGCTTCTTCAACTCCGCACTATCTAAGATCGAACCAAAAGATGTTAAACCGCTATGAATGAAGATAGTCGGTTCAATGCTATGCAAGATGAAATTCATGAGTTTGATCGCCTTGATGTATGGGAGTTAGTGCTCGCCCGATCGTATGATTATAGCTCTAAATGGATCTTCAAAGTAAAACTTGATGAGCATGGTGATGTGTTGAAGAACAAGGCTCGATTAGTTGCTAAAGGATATCGCCAAGAGGAGGGTATAGACTTTGAAGAATCTTTTGCTCCAGCTTGCTCGAATCGAGGCAATCGTAATCTTTCGCTAATGCCGCTAGTAAGAACATGGTAGTTTATCGATGGATGTAAAGACGGCATTTCTAAACGGAGATCTTAAAGAAGTCGCTCACGCCGCCCAACTCAAGGATTTGTGAATCAAGAGCATCCTACCCACGCTTATCGCTTGAAGAAGGCTCTTTACGCTTAAAGCAAGCTCCAAGGGCATGGTATGATACATCACAAAGTTTCTTCTATCAACCGGATTCATCAAAGGAGCAGCTTGATCCTACATTGTTCACCGTGAAGTCGTGCAAACATTTGATTCATGTTCAAATTTATGTTGATGATATTATTTTTGCCTCGACCGACCCAATGGAATGTGATCGTTTTCAAATGAAATGAGTTCAAAGTTTCAAATGTCAATGATGGGACAAATGTCATTTTTCTTGGGATTACAAATTTCACAAAGTCCCGAGGCATTTTCATAAATCAATCTAAATATGCAATGAGATTTTAAAGAAATTTGATTTGATTCATGTGACCTGCTGACACCCCATGATTGACCGAACCAAACTAGATGAGGACCTCTCAGGATCATGATTGACCAAACGAAATATCGGAGTATGATTGGATCCCCGATGTATCTCACCGCTAGTAGACCGACATTTTGTTCTCTCGTGCATGTGTGCTAGATACCGTGCTAAGCCTACTAAAAGCACCTTGAAGCGCTTAAACGGGTCTTTCGGTATTCCAAGGAACCATCAATATGGGACTATGGCACCAAGGACACCGGTATGTCACTAACGGCCTATGCGTATGCCGATCATGCAGTTGTCAAGATACACGTCAAGCACGCCGGAGGTGCTCGCTTTTGGGTGATAAGCTTGTGAGTCGGTCTTCAAAGAAGCAAATGAGTACTTCTATTTCTCTACAGAGGTGAATACATAGCCATGTCATCTTGTTGTGCTCAAATCTTATGGATGAGATCTCAATTATCCGACTATGGCTTTGAATTCAACAAAATCCTCTCATCGTGATAATAAAGTGCTATTGCTCTCTCATGCAACAACGCTCAACACTCAAGAGCAAAGCATATCGACATTCGACATCATTTCATCGTGGAACAGTGGAAAAAGGTGTGGTGGAACTATATTTTGTGAGGTCCGAATATCGCTTAGCGGACATCTTCACCAAAGCTCTTCCAAGAGAACGTTGAGTTTATTCTTCCACGCCTTGGTTTGAAAAGCCTTCAACCGAAACTCTCAAACGCCTTCGGAGGAAGACGAGGAGTAAAGGTCTATCTTCATCTATCTCTTGTAAATATTTATTCGAAAACAAAATACAAAATTACAAAACCTTCAAAAATCAAATAGAAAAATATAAAACTTTCAAAATCCATAAAATTTGAAAATTCAAAATATTCAAAAAAAAAAAAAAATTATTGTCATTTTGTCATATTTTCTGGTTCGATAATATCTACGGTTTTATCATCATTCAAAGAATGACACGGGTCTTTAGATGTTGTTCAATTCTTTAAAAAAAAATAAAAAAAAATATATATATATATATTTTTGGGAGAAAGAGAAATGGTTTATTGTCATCTTCGTGCAATAACCCGAGTTTAAAGAAAGAACAGAGCCATGTTTTATCATGTTTTCAAATTTCCATGCTCGATTCTATAAACATTTATCTCACGAAAACTAAATGCTTTGAAAAATAACTCGATCTCTATTTTGAAAATCATCAGACTTATTTGTCAAATCTTATCTCTCAATCAACAACCTAGGTCATTGATCGAGGGGAGAATGATTTCAATTAAATTAAAAAGTTATTTGGCATTAAATTGTTTTCAAAAGATATACATGCATGTTTTATAAATGGAGTTTAAAGTCTCAAAATCCGATCCGTATCGCTTAAAACAATCTCACAATCAAGTCACAATTCTCCTTAAAGCTTTCAAAATCAATTTAATCTATAAGAGATCACAAATCTCAAATGTTTTGATAATTGTGATCGGGGAGAATGTGTGATTTAAATTGGATTCAAACCGATATTAAGGTAAATGGTTTCACATGAATGTACATGTCGTCCTTCCCACATGTGACAAACGATTTCAAAATTTTCAATGCACATGTTGAGGGGAGCATCTATCTTAAACCTTTGATTTGAAACGTGATCATTCATCCTATCGTGCAGTTCCTCTAGTATGTGCAAATCTCTTTCAAACCTCGAGGCACATATTGAGGGGAGCAAATTCATGGAAACCTCATCCTTCCCGAAATGCTATACCCACTTGATCCGTTGAGGAAGTGATGTTGATATCTTTAGAAAATGGTAATCAAAGAAGTTAATTCTTTCTCTTGCCTCCGTGCAAAATATTCTCAAATACTTGATGCACATGTTGAGGGGAGTTCTCGTTTAAAATATCAAAAACAATTCAGTACAAAATGCTTTGATAATATATCACAAGTATCCGAATTGATTTTCAAATGGTTTTCAATTGATCCAATGGCGCATTTAACAATACCAAATAGACCGACCAACTTTACTTCATGTACGGTGATATAAGGATGATAAGGTTAGGTATGTGTTCCCATGATCCGCCGTAATCGGAGGGATCTACCAGGACAATCCACTAGTTAGTGTAGAAGTCCTTAGGTATGATGATAAAAGGAGAAAATGAGATATGGGAAGAGTGCGGACTAAGACCGAGCTAGTACCGGAATAAACCCAACAAGGTTCTAGCTATGAAGTCTCGGTAAGCAATCAAGGGGTTGAAGAATTAAAAGAATTGAATGAGAAAAGGGTGAAAACAAATAGCCTCCATTTAGTCAACCTTAGGCGTAAACCGGTTCAATTCATATGCTACCGATGGTAACATCGGTATTGAAGACAAGACGTCATGGACCCAAAGGACGACCGCACTTCAACTTTCCAAACCACTCAAGTTCCTCTTAAAAGGACTTGTTTCATTCTCACAGGAACCGACATTATCTATCGACTTTCTCTAGAGATTGTTGATATTGAAGAAGGAGACCTCTCCCTAGTCTCCGCCATAGGATCCAAATATGCACAAATTGAGTCTAGAGCCACGAGATCATCAATAAATCTCATTAGGACACTTTAATGAAGACTCTCTGCTTCACACAATGTGAAAAGAGATTATATCTCGAGTCCCACGATTATCCTTGTGGTATTGCTAGAACATCCGAGTGATGTGTTTACATATTCACAATGAAGATGGAAAGCCTTCTCGAGCCAACATCAAACAAGCTCCGGTAGGTGGCATGTGAGATCTATTATATGGATCAACCATGTGACAACCGAATGAAACAATGGGGCGATTCAATCTCTTGAATCAATCTCGTTCGTGTTAGGGATTGACGGATGCCTTTGAAAACCGGTCTTTGTGCTTAAAAACTCTTTTATTTAGCACATCGACGTGTACTCATTTTTCAAACCTAAAGGTATTTTTATGATTGATAATTGATTTTCAATAAAACCTTCGTTGTATTGCAAAACAATTTCTATCGAGCAATACACGATTGTTTTTCAAATCTCTTTTCATCAATCGGGACTTAAAATTACCGGTTCACTCACTCCGTGTTGTCTTCTTTGAGACGTTCGGTTTGAGAACAACTAGAACAAATGCGAAACCCTATCAAGGAGATTCTTAGGAATCCTACCGATCACAGCAAGATTTGTAATCGATCAACGGGAACCGTGGGTCACAGACTCAATTCAACGAAGTGATCAAAGACACTTTCGTGCGATTTGTTGCTAATCACAGTATGCGTGGTACGCCCGACGCTTGCGGTGATCGTAATGAAGCGGTCAATCCACACCGCATGCTCACTTAACACATTCATCTCAAAAGAAATCATGATTAGTGCATCAATGACTCGATATTTTCACTCCATGCTTCGCTACGCCGCCAATATCATGATTCAACAAAGCTTCCGCCACTCGATGAGAAGATTTCATGATCCGTAATGTGAGCATGTCGGTCCCAAAGTCACAACATCACAAAATACCAACACCACAATGGATGTCTCGTAGATTGTTGATAGTCGATGATCTCAAAAGATGGCTCAAATTTATTATCACGTGGATCAAGAAAGACCTCCACTTGATGTAATCAAACATGCAATGTGAAGAATCAATGACTACGAGCTTAGGAGCAAAGGACTACATCATGAATGCAAGATCAATTGTCAATGTATTATCTAGTTGTATTCAATGTAATTTTGGTACATGATTGAGGTGACCTCCTTGGGGAGATTGTTAGGAATTAGAAATTCCGGTATTAAAGAGTCGGTCACCTCAAGTATATGTAATCGTTAGAAAGCTCGTAGTCGTAGTAATTCTTAAGTTAGGTAGTATTTAGTTAAGTATCACCGTGAGGACGGACGGTCTTTACCCACCAGATGCCCGATCCACACCCCAAAGTGTGGCGAGTTATGTAAGACTATAAATACTCTACCTTCCAAGGTAGAGTTGGAGCTCATAATAATATCTTTCACTTTCTCTCACTAAGTTCCCTAAACCTCTAACTTTCTCTCTAGAATTCCATCTATATGCTACTTTGTGTTATGGTTTGATGTGCATGTGAAAAGTTATATCTTACAAGTGATGCAATAAGATAGTTAATACTTGTACATTTTTAAGAATGGTTTGTTGAAACCTACATGTATATTATAGGCGGTTCGGTTCGGGTGACCGCGAAAAACTAAAAGTAAAAATCGAAATCGAATCATGATAAGCGGGTTTTTCGGTTTCGGTTTTTCTCGGTTTCGGTTTCTTCGGTTATTGGTTGCGGTTTCGGATTGAGCGGATGGGCTCGGTTCGTCGGTTTCTCGGATTTTTTGAACACCCTAGAGATTTGTATAAAGAAAAACAAACACATACTTGGGTGGCCTATAAGTTAGTTTTAGAAAATGGGTGGCCTAAAAGTAAAATGTTTAATAGTTGGGCGGTCTTTGAATACATAATCCCTAATTTAAACAAACACGCCTAAAAAAATAATAATAATAATAAGCAAATACCAAACACCCCTGTGATTATTGAAAGACATGGCACAAAAACTTCAGAACTAAAAGCAACTGATAAAAAAGACATTAAACTAGCTCTTCTAGACATTAAACTTGACACAAATGTCAGTTCGACGTAGCGATAAAAAAATAGCTCTTCTAGACATTAAACTTGACATTTTTGTCTTCAATTGAGTATTATGACCATTTTACCCTTCCAAATTACATAAATGGTCCCTGTGGGTTTGCGAAAATTGCATCCATCGTCCCTAGGCTAAATTACATAAGTGGTCCCTGTCGTTTGGAAAAAATTGCGTCCATCATCCCTTACATAACGGATTCCATAACAAAAAAAAACAAATCAAAAACATAAGTCCATGATAATACAATCATATAGCACCAACAGAAAATCCAAATAAATAAAGCTGTGAATATAAATAATCCCGTAAACACCAAATGATAATACAAAAACTTAGAATATTGTACATGGTTACACCATTGCATATTAAAATACTCTCCAAAGGTCACCGACCCTGTTTCACGCCAACTAGATCACCTTCTGCTGCTCATTGCCCATTTGATTTTTTTACCTTCTGTTGACCATGTTCAAGCCCCATTTAAGCAGATTTAGAAAAATCCCAAAATAATTCTAAAAATATCTTGATAATAACCACCAACAAGAGTTCTTGAATCCAAAATTTCAACAGATTTGAATCAGAAATGAGTGAATTAAAAATCCAGAAAAATCAGCAATTACCTATTAAAGCATTTGTTTACTTCTTTTCGCTATGAAAAATCAGCAATTACCTATTAAAGAAACACATTTCTGATTCAAAATCAATTAACACATTTCTAATTACACTGTCGATCTTCCACAAGTTTTACAAATCAATTAACACATTTTTTATTCAAATCAATTAACACATTTCTGATTCAAAGAAACAAATCAATTAAAAATCCAGAAAAATCAGCAATTACCTATTAAAGAAAAAAATCTTCTTGTTTACTTCTTTTCGCTTGGTATCTGGGTTATGTTAATTAAGGTGAATGTGAAGTGGGGTTGTGATAAATCATAAAAATTTCACTGTTTTGGGGTTACCAACCGACATGAACCGGTGGAAGATCTGCTGGATGATAAAACTTGGGACTTTGATTATTAGATTTGTGTTGTGTGGAAGATCTACAGTGGAAGATCATAAAACTTGGGACATGAATCGGTGGAAGATCTACAGTGGAAGATCTAGATGAATCGGTGGAAGATCCACAGTGGAAGATCATAAAACTTGGGACATGAATCGGTGGATTATTAGAT
Source organism: Chrysanthemum lavandulifolium (assembly GCA_022545495.1). Classification (NCBI taxonomy): domain Eukaryota; kingdom Viridiplantae; phylum Streptophyta; class Magnoliopsida; order Asterales; family Asteraceae; genus Chrysanthemum; species Chrysanthemum lavandulifolium. Next base: position 117,789,783 of record CM040238.1, on the reverse strand, counting down.
TTGTGTTGTGTGGAAGATTTGTGTTGTGTGGAAGATTTGTGTTGTGTGGAATATTTGTGTGGTATAATATATACTTAGGACAAAGGATGCAATTTTTATAAATTTAAGGGTAAAATGGTCATCACAAATTTATTTTACTCAATTGAAGACAACAATGTCAAGTTTAATGTCTAGAAGAGCTATTTTTTTTTGTTCGCTACGTCGAACTGACATTTGTGACAAGTATGATGCTTTAATAGGTTATTAGCCCTTAATAATACTACGTAGTATCAAATTTTCATAACATAATTTTAGATAAGTCTCAGCTAACAATGAAATTCATGAAGGAAATCTGTAATTCTGTAAACCAATACACAATAAAAACAGCAATGTCATTTTTCATTGCACGAAAAATGGTATTCAAAACTGAAATCATTACTCAAAAGCCCATGCGTTCTCCTTACGAACTTCTTCCTCCTCTTCAGGAGTGAAATCGTTTTTGATGTTAAATGTCTTGCGGATTTCTTCGGGACTCTTGCCTTTTATCATGTCTGCAACAGTTTGACACATCAAATCAAGAAGGTCCTTGATGTTCAGATAATTAGCAGCCTGAAACACATGAAAAAGCATGAATTACTTAGCTACATATACACAAACGAATAAATCTGGTAATAATAAAATTAAAAACTACGAATATGTATGTAACACTTTGTAAATTCATAAAAAAACTATGTTGGTATTGTTAGCCTTATAAAGGTTGTATATAAACCCATTGTATGTTGTTTTTTTATTATCAATTCAATGATACAAGGCTTTGTTCTTTCTTTAGTTTCTACGGTGTATGTATACTGCAATAACAATTAGATACATGCAATCGATGCACATGACTTACGAGTATTACATAAAGCTATTTCATTAGTTATAGGTAGAGTGTGAAAGCTACAAAATCGTAACCAAGAATTTAAATTTTTTTACTTTTCAATATTGATTCGGTGCGATTTAAAACTGGTTTTGCTTAAACCTTTGGTCGTCGATATAAAGTCAAGAAACCACTAACAAACATAATATTAGATGCATGATACTCACAATATTGTTATTACATTATATAACTAAAACCTAGCAGTATCCAAACACAATAATAAAAAAACAATTAACTAGAATAAGAAAACACGTACCAGAATAACATCAATCAAAGTAGCTTGATCCACTTTCACAAACTCAGCATCAAACGATTTAAGATCTTCCTCGGAAACCTTATCCTCAGTCTTTGGTGTCTCAACATGTTTCTTAGAGTATTCAATCACCTTTGATAAGATATTGCTAGTGACGTTTGGAAGAGGGATATCGGAGTCAGCGCATTCATCTTCGATCATGTGTTTGATCGTCTGTGACTTCAATGCAACAATCTCCTCAACTTCGAACGTCTCATCATCCGAAGCCTTGTGATATGCAACAAAATAGATGAGCACGTGAGTTGCACGTGTCACCTCCTAACCACTTCTCCCGCCTTCCAACCCATACTATTTCCCTTTAAATACCCACTTAGATACCCATTATAGTTTAGTCTGTTTTTGTTATCCTTTCCTCTCAATTGTAATTCTCTCTGTAACTGAATCATAGCCTTCAAGCTTGATCACTCATCAATGGAGTAATAAGGTTCAAATCATATTCTAGTCATTGTGATTTCATCTTATTCTCAAGTTCTTATATCATTTCTTAATTGAAGTCTATAAGTTCATATCAATTGGTATCAAGAGCCTCTTTCTTGGCAAATTCATATCTTTTCCGGTCAAATTGCATTATTTTCCCAAAGAATCGCTTAATTTCCGTGAACCGGTTTTCTTTGAATTTGTGCAGAAAACGATTCAAGTTTTCATTTCTTTCATTGTTCTTGATTGTTACAACCTTGTTTAATTGTTCAAACCGGTTTACTTCAAATATGGAGCCCGATCGAAGGGAAATGGTTAAGAATTTGCAAGACACGCTTAATCAATTGGCTCAAACTGCTCGTAAAATGTCCAATGTTAATGTGACTCAAGGGTATTTGACTAATGAATAACATGTCGAAAGAAGGCAAAGGTAAATTTCGAGTTCGATCTTAAGAATTGAGTTGTAGTTCGATTTTGTGGATGCTTTGGAACCTTTGATGATAAAAAGATAGTCATAATGTAATAAACTTTGGAAAAGAAGTGGAACAAAAGGAAGTATTTGTGATGATTTAAATGATGCACGTAGGTGTTCGATGGAATGCCAAGTATCAATTGTATTAAACAAAAGGATCGCTTAGTGAATATTATGATGCTTTCATTTCTTATCACGATGCACATATTTCTTGGACTAGAAAAATGGGTTTAAACGAATGGTGTTTAGTTAGTCTCTTTATGTCAGGGTTGCAACCGGAGATTGAAAAGAAGGTTATTTTTCAACCTAAAACACTTCATGATGCTTATCATTTGGCTAAGTTTCAAGAAACAACTAACAATTTCATGAAAAGGAACTCTAATACACCGTTGTCCTGTTCTTCAAAGTTTGATAATCCAAAAGAAGTAGAGGAAGAATGCATTGAGTTGGTGGGATATGAAGAATGTCATAAAGAAAAAGTTAATGTCGAAGGTAAAGAAAGTAAATGCATGTATTTTATTGCTCTTGATGATATTGGTAAAGAAAATGTTGAGGGTGTGGCTATGGTATTAAGTGAATCAGTGAAGTTGGATGATATTTATGAGAAAAAGATTGTTGAAAGTAGTGTTAAGCTTAATAGAATTGAAGTTGGTGCAAGTTATGAATTGGAATCGAATGAGTCAAGTAAAATGGATGTTGATGGGGTGGTGAATTGCGAAGAAGATGGGGAAGATCATGAAATTGAATCAAGTAGAATGGTCGATAACAGTATTGGTTTAAATGATCTTCTTGAATTTAGTAAAGAATGGGATAAAGATGGGAAGATGGCATCAAAAGATTTTATTTCTCATCAATCAGGTGATTGTGGTGTTGGAAGTGGAATTGCTAGTCCATAAATCATCAGTGACATTTTATTACGTGATAATTTTGAGCATGACGGAAAACATATTGAAGGGTCACGGTCTAGTTGGGCATCTATCTCAGTGACTACTGGAGTTGCTTCTAACAATACCTCTAGCAAGGAAGAATGTCCAGCAGACTTAGTGACATCATTACAGGAGGCAGAAGTTGGAGTTTCCACGTTTATGTTGACAGCTGAAAGTGGTACAAAAGCTGATATAAGCATTGTTGGGATTGATTCAGTGGAGTTAAAAAATGGTCAAAATGTTCAGAAAAGTTCAAGATCAAAAATGTTCAAAAATATTCAGAAATGTTCAGAAAGTGAGGAGATTGAGTTGTTTGGTTATTTTTCTTTGGATATGGGGAAGTCGTTTGAAGTTGATAAAAAGATCCGTTGGAAGGAGAAAACACCTTGTATTGTGTTTATTGGTGAGATAGATGTGGTTGGAGGAAAAAGAGGAGCGGGTTTAGGATGGAAAATGATGAAAAGGAACAAACACTTCATCAATTGTTGACTGAATTGGATGGGTTTTCAGGTAATAAGAGAGTTTTGAATGAAGGTGAGGTGGTTCTTGCAGTACAAGTGGACAAGGTTAGTAGTAATGTAACAAAGGACACGATTAGGTTTACGCGAAGGCAAGGGGATTTGATCAGAAAGTTTCTGAAGAAGAGTGCAAATCAGTTTATTATATATGGCTTATATATGGCTGATTTGGTATAGGAAAAGCTTGACGAGGTCAATGGAAATACGGTATACATAACTTGTAGTTTCAAGGAATTCAATGGTCAAAATCATGAAACTCGCTCTTAGAATGAGCAAAATGCATTTGCTAATACTGCTGAATATATTTGGAAGTGGCCGAGAAGGAAAAAGGCAAGTAATCATTTTAACTTCAAATTCAAGAGCAGATTTTGGAATTTTGATATGTGGAAATGGCCAAAGAGGAAAAAGGAAAGAAGGACAGAGTCACGTGTAGAGTTTTGTTGGAATGAAGACGTGTACATCATTGGTAGACTAACAGTGAAAAGAGTGGGCAAAGTGGCTTATAAGCTGCAGCCATGAGACACAACAAAAGTCTATCATGTTTTCCATGTTCCTTAATTAAAGAATTGCAGTAGTAAAATGGCTATCCGTTGCAAAAGAAAGACAATAAGGTTGATGTGTATGTTAGAATTCAGTGGGCAAAATGGCCGTGTTATATTAGAAGGTTTTACGCTTGGTCCACAAGATATTTTAGATAGAAGGATGCAAAGAGGGTGATAAAGTTGTATATGCTTTGTTCACCGGCCACGGTAATCGCTATTGGTGCTACATGGAAGTGGATTGAAGACCTGATGAAGAGGTTCACTCAGTTTGTTTTTAAGATGCTTGAGGGAAATCATCATTTCAAGAGAGGTGGTTTGATATGAAACAAAATAGATGAGGACGTGAGTTGCACGTGTCACCTCCTAACCACTTCTCCCGCCTTCCAACCCATACTATTTCCCTTTAAATACCCACTTAGATACCCATTATAGTTTAGTCTGTTTTTGTTATCCTTTCCTCTCAATTGTAATTCTCTCTGTAACTGAATCGTAGCCTTCAAGCTTGATCACTCATCAATGGAGTAATAAGGTTCATATCATATTCTAGTCATTGTGATTTCATCTTATTCTCAAGTTCTTATATCATTTCTTAATTGAAGTCTATAAGTTCATATCACCTTGAGCCACGGTGAGCCATCAGAGCAAAGAGGGCGATGCCCCCAACCAAGCTCTTGCGGGTACACAAAATATATAGGAAAAATAGTAAATTTTGTAGGATAAAATTCCAAAGGCCCTCCTCATAAAATCCGAGCGCCTCATCGCTCTAAGCTTGCCAAAACTAGAGTGCCTCTAATGCAAAAGTTGCTTGTTTTCCAGTGGGTTTCGTGGATCAGAAAAAATACAGAAAAAAGGACTATGTGAATTGTAAAAGTAGGTGTGGGATGGAGGATAGTGGAGTAATAGGAAAATATTATATAATTTATCTCTTTTTTAAAATGTACTTGCATTAGTATTTGGTGATAACAATAACTAGAGAAAGTTGGGTTTTCAACGTTGTACATTTTAGCTTGATTTTGTTAACCATGTATGTTATTTAATTTTAATTGAACATTTTAGTTATGGTTTCAACATAATAGTAACATGTTTTTAGTTAAGAGTAATGATAGGGTGGTCTAACTCACATGACTAAATTTATGCCTAAACAATTCATCATGTACCATGTAGAATGTATATTTTCTTTTTTATAATCCTCACCATTAATTTTGTCATGTGTCATCATCTTAGAGTTAGGCATGAAGTTTAGTCATGCAAATCATTTTCCTTTAGTTAAATTGTTAAAGACTACAATAGTTTAAATGTAAAATTTTCCCACATTTGGTATGTTGAGTTTTTCTTTAATATTTGTATTTGATCTTATGTGAGCTATAAACTAGTTGAAATCAAGTCACCGACCAAATCCTATTTTATCGACACTTAAATTTACAATTACGTTAATTGCATCGTAGCATAACAACATTTTAGTCTTTAATTTTAACCGACCCGACGATCCGATTTATTTCAAATTATGTTAAAAATAACATCTCCTAACATGTTTTTTAACCCCTCGCTTGATGCCTCCCGTGAGCACATTTTCTAACTCCGCCACTGCCTTGAGCACGATCAACTTTGAAGTAGAAGAAGAAGTCGACATTATTATCAGAATATGAGAATGAATGTGTAATTAACTTTGGGTGCAAAGAATAAAACCTAGTTTGTAAAACGTAATCGTTATGATTTTTTGGGTTGTATTTATCTAGTGGGACTTTTTTTTTTCTTTCCATAAATTATACTCCTTGTTGACCAAGTTTAATTAAAATTTGAGTAGCGAAAATTTACTTTCCAAATATGTTTTGATTTTCTCTTAAAAACCGTATTAATTAATTATATTACCAAAAACATAACTAGCATGGTTAATTACTACTTTGAATCTTTATATTATTATCACTAGTTATTAGGGGTGTTCGCGCGGCGATTCGGTTCGGTTAGTTGGAAGATTTAAACTATCCATCGCGGGTCGGGTAATTAATTTTACTACCCGAAATTGACCCGTGCTAGGCGGGTAACCGGACAAGCGGGTACCCGAAATGAGCGGTTACCCGCGGTTCGGGTCACGGTTAACCATTTTAAATGCTTATTCGAGTTTAACCGTATAAACAATAACATGTTCTAGAATGTAAAATGTCATTTTGTTAAAATTAAATGACATTTAATAGATAATAGTCACACAAAAGTTATCCCGTTAGAGTAATTGCATTCAAATATCCATACATAATCATTTAACAAAATAATAGTTATTCGACGTCTATAGATGACGATCACATTTATCAACTTTCACACATAAATGTTTAGAAATGTTTACATTATGAGCAAAAAAGGCGTTATACAATAAAAGAGTGCAATAATATAATTAATACTTTACGATTTTTGAATATTTAGTTAAAAACCTTCATGTATTAAGCACGGTTCGGTTCGGTTAACCGCGATATCAAAAAATAAAACCGAAACCGAACCTCGATAAGCGGGTTTTCGGTTTCGGTTCGGTTTCTTCGGTTTGGGTTTTTCGGTTTCGGTTTGAGCGGTTCGGCTTTCGGTTCGTCGGTTTCTGGATTTTTGAACACCCTACTAGTTATAATACCCGCATGCACGGTTTTGACAAAAAATTATTCTCAGATAATCCTAAATATTGTGTCTTTAAAGGTAATTGCATATAATTATATAGTTATAAGTTTCGCAAGACGCATGTAAGTTTTCATACATAAATTAAATTTATTTTAACATTTTAGTTCAGTATACACAAATATAAGAATTTGCCTATGAAAATTGTGATATAAGTACAACTAATACTTATGCACGAGTTTTTAATTATGCATTATATCCATTAGAATTTGGTAACATATTTGTAAAAATGTTTGCTAACTCAGGATTTAATTTATTTAGCTGACAAAAATGTTAATGTTCCTATTTAAATTTCACTACTGATATTATGTTATACACATGATGCAAGTTTAATAGCATATAATGAGTGTTGATAAAGTTAAAGTATACTCCTTCAAGTTTTTTAAAGGGCTAATAACCTATTAAAGCACTATATTTGTCAAGAACGCCGCTCACAGAATAACTCAAAAATAACTCTTTGTACATTAATGTTGACATTTTGTCTTTCTTTAAGACTATGACCATTTTACCCTTCGACAAATATTTCAAAAAAATTTCAAAAAAAATTCGAAAATTTTTTAATCTAAAAATAAAAATAAAAATCGCATGTCACAAAAAAAAAATTCTAAAAAAATTATTTCGTAAAAAATAAAAAAAAATCATAAAATTTTTTATCCGTTTTACTCGCTTTTATATCGCTTTTCACCTCTTTTTATTCACTTTGATTATTTTTTGTCACAAGTGAATTTTTTATCTAAATTTTTATTACAAAATATTACAAAAATTCAATTTTTTTCGTGTCACAAAAAAAATTCTAAAAATACATTTCAAAAAATTAATTGAAAGAAAAGTGTTTCAAAAAATTTTGAAACAAAAATTCAAAAAAAAGTTTTTCAAAAAAAAATCAAAAAATATTTTTGACAAAAATTATGAAAAAAAGTATTTCAAAAAAATTCGAAATGGTAAAATGGTCATAATATTTAAAGAAAGACAAAATGTCAACATTAATGTCTAAAGAAGTTATTTTTTAGTTCACACGCAGAATCGCTTATTCTCGACAAGATAGCTTTTAAAGGTTATTAGCCTTTTTTAAAAATGTTTTTCAGATATCCTTATATAAATAAATAAGAATTACATTAATCATTCTTATAAGTATAATCACGTATATTTATTTTTATATTAAAGTAACCCGTGCTTACAATTTGATAATTATATTCTCGTTTTAGTAATTTACCGTATTTAAACGTAAACTCGTATCCACATAGGTTAACCTTTAAAACGAAATAAATGAATTCCTTATCAACGATATCAAGAAAAAAATGATACTTATAATCTTAGCAAATTTATATGTTGTTATTTTAAAACAATATATACATTGTATTTTTAAGATAGAAAGTATAAAGGGTATAAAGTATAAAGGAGATTTATTTATAATCCAAAGTTATTAAAAACATGGAGCTTATAATATTACATTTAACTTTATATAATTTTAAAAATTTAACCATTAAAGTTTTATTAATTACCCTCTTTTTTAAGTTTTTGTTTTACAAATTGACACCTATATTTTTAAATGTTTTTATCAACCAAATTTATTAACATTTACCAAAATCAATTTAATTTTGACTTTTATTAACCAATCATATCACACGATTTGCTTACATAGCGAAATCGAGCTCTTCTATGGCCCAATTGTTTTTCAATAAGAATGAATTAACAAAATCACTCTGAAATGACGTAATTCCTTTATTATATAAAGATGATTAATTAGACCACGGGTTAACTACATCTAAACCGGAAGAAAATCACTCGCTATATCAAATAACAAAGACATTTCAAACTTAAATATAAGTAATACAAACATATATGCATGAAACAATTAACAACCAACATATATATTTAACAACTTCAATAAATGTAATCATTAAAATACCCCTTAACACTAAAATGTTCGAGGCTTTTGGAGAAGACTTTTTGAGGGTGTGAGACCCACACAATTCTCAATCAAAGTTTACCATCTGGGGCTCATAGGACCTTTGGCGAGAACATGACTTCGCCAAAGCCGAAAGCCAATTAAACAACTGATTAGTTAATAATTATTTAATTAATTAACTAATTTTATATAAAATTAACTAAATTAGTTGGCCCCACCAGAGTTTTGGCGACCTCGCCAAAAGTATTTAACTCTTAAAAAATCATAATCATTTAAATCACTTAAACCTTAACCTCTCAATTAAATCTATGCTTTGGTTAAGAGTTTGGTCAACACTTTAGCGACGTTATATCCTCGCCAAAGGGTTGGTGAAAAAATTAAAAGGAAACAATTAACCAAAATAAAAATTATAGGAAAAATGAAATCGGGTCAACTTTCATTACGATACGTAATCGCCAAAGTTTTAGTTGCAAATTTCCTCTGCTCTCTTCCTTGTCAAATTCTAAAAATGAGTTTTTTTTTTTTTTTCATTTAGCGGGACATGGGTGTCCTCGCCAAAACCCCCATCGCTCGTGCTCCTTATTGTAGTAGCGCAATGCAGAAATACAAACAATAAACCACATGGTCTAAATCAAACAAGCTATTAAAATAAATTTTTAAATACTCTCATCAAATACGCTAAATAAATTTTTAAATACTGCATCAAACACACTAAAACATTCATGATTTTTTTTTAACTGAACTAGCTATATCACAATATATATAACACAAATTATCTCACTTATACTAAGCATAACTCGAACTCACAACCATTTAATGAGAGACTTACACACAACAAGTGGAGATTAGTGGGACATAAACCTTTGGTTCATGAAAAAATTAGAGTTAACTACTTTTTGGTCCTTGTGATTTAATGGGTATTTCACTCTTGGTCCATACTTTCAAAAAGTTTTGGTTTCATTCAAAAGTGATAGTTTCATTCCACGCTCACTATTTTAATAACGACGTTATAATTGTTAGTTAAGTGCGTTTTCAAATGGCAACGTTAGTACTTGATACTAACAGTTGTTTGCAACATTAGTCCTTTATACCAACGATCGTTTGCAATGTTAGTCCTTTATACCAACGATAGTTTTTATATACGCTTTTATACACGTATTTATACAAGTTGTTATACACGTTTTACACACGTTTGTATATACAGTTTTATAACGTTTTTATACATGTTTTTATACACATTTATATTCATATTTTTATACATGTTTTTATACATGTTTTACACACATTTTATATAATGCTTTTATGCATGTTTTACACGTGTTTTCATACACATTTTATACACGCTTTTACACACGCTTTTATATAATGCTTTTACACACATTTTTTACACGCTTTTTAAATATGTTTTACACACGCTTTTATATACGCTTTTATATACGCTTTTAATAACCTTTATACACGTTTTTACACACATTTATACACGTTTTTTACATACGTTTTTATATACATTTTAGATACATTTTATACACGCCTAACACACGCTTTTAAACACATTTTACACACATTTTATATGAACTCTTGGTAAGGAACCATAACCATGAACTCTTGCACTCGACTTCAACTACCACAGAACTAACTGGATACACCCCACTATTTCTCTCTGCACCAAAGAAGCTTAAGATTTGACCAATATATGGTCCTTTGATAAAAGCCCCATCCAAACTTAGTATTTCTCTTTTTCCTGATCTGTAACCTTTTTTCAAGGCACTAATACTAACATAGATTAATCTGAAAACCCTTGAATCCAGGGTTGAATCAGTGTTTGCTTCAACTTGAATCTTCACAGTTGTATCTTTACGAGGTGGAGAGCCTGCGCGTTGTCGCGGTGTGTTTTCTTAAAGATGGATGCAGACATAAGGTGGATGTACATTTCATGCAACAATGTGACACAAAAAAAAATGTTCAAACCTGCTAATACCATACATAAGCTTGATATGTATTTAGCCATGCAATGCTATACAAAATATGAGGTATGCAGCTGTTGCATATTCCATGATCCACACTTAAATTGGTTCTACAGAGTGTGGTGTTGACGTTGTATAAAAGACCAAAAGCACATGCTATATTATTACATTTGTAGTAAGATGTAAAATAAAGAACTTTTGACATATATCCTCTCGAAAATGCAAATTGCATATATATCCAAAGCGTGCATAAAACCATTGTATTATGTGCATAAAAACTTGTACAAAGGATATATATGCAATTATTCATTTTGGGAGGATATATATGCATTTTGCCTAAAATAAATATAAGTAAGATAAAATTTAAGCATGTGATCTACATATGTATGTCTCTACACTCTTTCGGCTTTTTGAATAGTCTAATGCAGATTCAGTTCTAGTACCTTTGGCAGCTACATGTTTAACAAATATGCATAGCCCACCTACTTTAAGCACCCTTTGAATTTCTGCACACAATTAAGACAACATGCTTTTTAATTTTGGAGATTGGGACGAAGTGACTAAAAATTAAGGTATAAATAAAAACCTGTTGTAACTTAAGCATAAGCACGGAAAGCAGAAAATCACAATGAAAAAGACCCAAATTTTGTAAACTGAATTCACAAAATCTGAAAAAACCGCATATCGTGTGGAACAAATAGATGTTGATGCGGCCTTATACACAATTATCAATTTGAGCAACAATCATCGATATTTGCACGATATTTTTATTTGTAAGTAGAAAGTGGGTCGGGTTTTGTATTTTTATCTTGCAAGTCCGTTACTATTTTGAATAAGCTGTTTTGAAAAGATAAATCATCGATATTTGCAAGATATTTTATTTGTAAGTAGAAAGTGGCCGCTTTTGGAGCCACCATACTCCACCGTAAGCATATGGCATTATTATCAAAACATTTAAGGCTTATAAAATCTAATACTTAAGCTTTTGGCATTTTAATCGTTACGCTATCAACCCATTCAAAGTTATAAAGATGGTTCTTACCTCGTGTTACCGTCCAATTCGTCTACCATTTCTTTCAGACATTGGTCTAGATCGTCCAAAGTTTCACCATTTCTGCTGTTAGTCACCAAAGCCAATGTTTTCCGACTTCATCACTTCATTCCATTTCATGCATTCGACTTTGCCCCATTTCCACCAATGGATGTTTTCAGCTAATTCCAAAATCTACATACAAACACACGACCAATTTTTAGTCAAAGCAAAATTTTAATGCAACCAAGGGTGGTAATCAATATATACTACAAAAAGAACAAATTAAGATTTCATTTTCTTTAAATCAAACCACTTTCCAAAGGCGCATCATCCTGAAGCTAAAAAAAATTAGCAGCATTCCTAAACACTAAAAACAGTAAGCACCATTCCACTTTCGTTTCAATAAAAAGAAAAAATTAAGATTTGTGGAAGAAGATTCAAGAGACCTGCGTGTGTCAAATATTGAGGAACATCGCTAGTAGTGACCATGACTTCGAGATGAGACAGTAAATATACCAGAAAGACAATCTGTAGGTGTTTGTATCTGAAATGAAAATCAAACATTAAATATGTATATAATGAATAACACTTACCGGTTGGAACCTTTTCTTTGCACCTCTTATTATCTAGCAGCCAACATGAGACCTCAGACGCCTTCCTGCAACTACAATTTTAAAAGGAAAAAAAGGAGAAAAAAAAGATTTTGTTAATGTTTAATGTTTGAAAATAAATGAGTGTTTTGAGTGAAAGTTTTGCTAGTTTACCTTGCATTTTCTTGAAATATGTTAGCGTCAAAAGCGAATAAAGTCTTTACATTTAATTTTTTGATATTTACATTTAAATGCGCTATTACTCTTAACAACCTTGTCTTTCTCGTCCTCACTTGGAGCACTGTATGTTTGGTTAAAGCATGAATCATTGGAGTCATCATTGAAATTACAAATGAGGCTCAGGCCTGCAACTCTTTAAGCGACCAGGATGACATGTCATGGTTGCATCCACGGACCGCCGTGGCTGCCCTGCCAAGATACGTGCACGAAACAGACAAGCTTATGAAAGAGGTATTACGAGGGATTTCATCATTGCTACATGACATGGTGGAACAGCCTTAAAGATGGCCACTGCTTTTCCACAGATGATACCCACAACAACAGTGGACAATGTAAACCCAACATGGCTGCTAGCAGCATTTATGAGATGTTGCCACACCAAGACACGGGCATTAACCACCGTTGGCTTATGACACAAATGAAGGCAACCGGTAGAAATCAGGGTAACACGCCATGGCTGCAAATACAGTGATTTGCCCAGCCAAGATACGCATCACCTCAACATTAAACTTACTTTACGGTTGCCATACAATCCTACCCAAAAATATTTATTTTAATAAAAATAACTAAGGCAGGGATGAAACGATGCAAACACGATATCGTGCTGCCCCGCCAAGCTACGGGCCGCTTTCACCCATTACGATCCAGCAACCTATTGTAGCTGCAAAAGAGCAAACGCACAAAAGCAATAGTATGGGCTATCAGGTTAAATCCGAAGCTGCTAACTTCCAAGTAAAATAAACCTGTTTAGTGAAATGGAAAAGGGTGAACGGGTTTTAAGTCATCTAAAGTCCACTTTTTAATACATTTTGCATATGGCCCAAAGGCTACTTCTAGTGCAGGAAACCTGTTAAAAATAGTCACTCATTTGTTGTACAATTATTGTTCCATTGGATTCGTTTAACTTTAAAACCAACGATTTTGTTAAATGGTTTTGTTTAATCTTTTCATCTAACGTTGTCTTAGTATCTAACAGCATCACTGTAGGAAAATCTTCACTAATTTTTCCTTGGAAAAGTGTAAGAAAAATGAGTATGAAATTACCTTAAGTACAAATTATTGGCCATTCACGTAATCCGAGAGCACCCAAATCCCAAATCGACCCTGCACATAACACTAACATCAGAAAGCATCCAACTTTCTAAAAGAAAGAAAATTCTCGTTCTTATCAGATGTTACAAATGCTTTAGATCTGCTTAAATAATGTGACTTGTAATATAGATATAAGGTTCAGTCATTTACTATATTATTTCTAACTTTCAGAAACTAAAAACGGAATCGGAATACCTCTTCGTGGCCTCTTCATTAAGGATTGGTGAATGCGGTAGTAAAGATGCAAAAGCGGTAGCTGTTAAACGTTAAACAACGTTGCATTGACCCGTGAATGAGTATGTATAATAATAACAAATGAGGCTCAGATTAATGAGTACCGAAGCGTGAAAAAAATGGGAACGCCTTTAACTGAAGCGCATCAGACATTCTGTGCACTTTGGTTCTGAAAAAAGCGTAGACATCCGCAATGGTTGCAAACAAAAAAGTTTACCCTGCCAAAACACGGATGTTTACGGTTTTAGTTGAAGCTATGAAAATCCATGTCAGCCTCATAACAACGATCGCCTACTGAACCAAACTCGCTGTGGCTGCAAGCCTAACAGGTTGCCATGCCAAATCACGGTTCCAGTCACATTGCTAATGTGTTATGTGTGTAGTCATAATCTTGCAACCGTGTTGCCTTTTGGATATACTAAGAGGGGGAAATATCATCGTCAATGAGATACGTCTGTCATGGCTGCAAATTCATTGACTTACCCCACCAAGGTGTAGATAATCTCAGCTCCAAACGAACCTAGTAAGACTCATGAAGCCACCCTGTTATAATCAATATCAGGATAAGTTATCTATCGAGTATCGCATTAGCTTTAAAACATAAATAAGCTTAAGCTAATCCAAACATAAGTACAAAGCCGACAGACATCAAAGATTGCACTTTTTTCACAAATCATCAAAACACCAAAAATGATACCATAATTTTCACACTTCTTAATCTATACAAAAAACCCATACTTACTCCTAATTCCTTATCAACACATGGAATCCAATAAATCATAAACTAAATTAAAAGAACACTTCAAACCTCATAAAGTACTTATACCAAAGATTTACCCTAACCTTATGAAACACACTAACATCCTCAACATAAGCAATCTAAAACCCCATTAATTTAAAGTTTACCTAAATTGTTAAAGTTTACCTAAATTTTACAAACACATTTCAAGCAACCAAATTCACTGCAAATAATGAAACCCAATCGGTTCATAATTCTATCAATAAACCAAAAAGTAAGCATAGTAACATAAACCCAAAACCAAATAAAGCATAATAACAAAATTTAATAAATCCATAATCATATACGAAAGAGTAGTGATTGGCATGCATAATTGACATGCCTAATTTTATGCCTAACAAAGATCATCGTACACTTGTCAAGATCAATGGTGAGTTTGAGGAGAGAGAGTATGGGATACATGTGTTTAACATTGAGTGGATTAGGCATAATATTAGTCATATGAGTTAGGCATCCATATCATTTCTCTATACGAAAACCTCCAAAAATGTGAACATCTTTAAACATGTAATTAGAGTTGATAAACTTACCAAATCTAGTTCAATCGACATGTAATTTTAAGATTTGTTTTTGCCACTTTTCGTACCAAATCTCCTTTACACCACCACCGCCAACTCGGACAAAACCCTAAAAGCACAAAATTGATAAAATAAAACTCAAAAGATTAAATTCTCAGACAATATATCTAACTCAAATTAAGGAAAAAAATATTTGATGGATTGAAGACATACTCAGATTCGTAGGAGGAAATAACGATGACCGGATATGGGAGATAGAGATAATGAAGGATGTGTATGTGAAGAAGAAGAAGGGTCTAGAGAATTGGGGGGGAAAAATAATCCAAGTTGCACTGTTTATTTTACGCCCGATAAATGTAATATAGATTAATTTATTTTTTCTTTCAATTCCAGCGCGCAATCCCTAAGATTGGCATATTGTTCTAAATGGTCACCCAAAATTAGTTGCATTGCAATCTTTCTTGCTCTGAATACCTTTGTCTCATATATGTCGATCTGAATTTTTGATTTAATTGCTCTGTCAGTGCAGCGGTTGAAACAAGAATTTTACCAACCATGAATGAGATGAATCTTGCAGTCACCAATTTAATTTTTCTTGTTTGAAGCGTTTATGTTCATCTTTAACGTTTTGACCGTCCAATTGTGTTCATCACCGACTTCGAGACGATGTAGGGACCACGCACATGGGTTTGGCTTTTTCTTATAGGCTTGAATGTCCCAAACTCGCTTTTAACGTGAACAAGAAGGCTTAGTTTGACAACCCGCAGAAGAATTTATGCCATCACTATTTGCATGAAATTGAACTTTGAACAATAGGGTTTGTTGGGTTAAGTAATAATCGTTGGGTGTTATGATGATTTAGGCGGAACAAGAAATGACAATATTACCCTCGTGGACGATGCAATTTAACGAGAAAAATAACGAAAGTTAGTGAACAGTGACTCTCAGCGGTTGTTTTGCAAAAATGTAAACATTAATGGTTTTTTTTTTTTTTTTTTTTTTGTAATAAAATCGCCTCAGTGATCCTTAAGTATTCGTGCTACTTTAGGGACCAAATTGCAATTTACCCTTAATATAATCTATCAAAAAAGTAAATGACATGTTTATGTTTTTTAGTATCTAATTTTAGAGTTAATTGCATTTTGGTCCACATGGTATGGTCAATCAGATTTGGTCCCTAAAACTTTAAAAGTGCACGGAGGTCCCTATTTTCAAGTTTTAGATTGCGTTGGTCCTGCCAAAGTCAAATGTCTAAAATACCCTTGTCTTCTTCTTTCCTATTTTCTTTTCACCATCTCTTTAGTTTCTTACATAAATGGTCCTTGTGTCTTGCCAAGTTTTACAGGACCAAAGCGCAATTAAATATTTTAATTATTTATTTAAGTATTAATATTTATTTAACTATTAATATTACATAAATGGACCAACAAGATAATTTTCAAAAAAATCGAAAATTTAAAAAAATTTGAAAATTTTATTCAAAAAATTTTGAATATTTTTTTCGAAAAATTTCTAAAATTTTTTTTGAAAACTTGTTCAAAAAAATTTGAAAAACAAATTGTTTGAATTTTTTTCCGAATTTTTTGAAAAAATTTCGAAAAGTTTTTTCAATAAAATTTCAAAAAAAATTATTCGAAAATTTTTTAGAAATTTTAGCCATTAGAAAAAAATTTTGAAAAATTTTGAAAATTTCAAAAAAATTTTGAAAATTTATTCGAAATTTTTTAGAACTTTTTAGAAAAATTGGTTAACTTATATTAGCCATTAGATCAAAACCGGATGAAAACATATAAGAATAAACAAAAACGCATAAAAACGTTATTAAAACGGATGAAAACGTAAAACGTTTTTATGCGTTTTAATAACGTTTTTATGCGTTTTCATCCGTTTTAATAACGTTTTTATGCGTTTTTGTCTGTTTTTATATGTTTTCATCCGGTTTTGATCTAATGGCTAATATAAGTTAACCAATTTTTCTAAAAATTTCTAAAAAAAATTTCGAAAAAAAATTTGAAAAATAAAATTTCAAAATATTTTTTTCGAAATTTTTTCGAATACATTTTTCAAAATAAAAATTCAAATAATTTTGTCAAAAATATTTTTTTTGAAATTTTTTTCAAAAAAACTTTTCTGAATATTTTTTAAAAAAAAAGATTTCGAATAAATTTTTTTTTGAAATTTTTTTTTTGAAATTTTATTCGAAAAAACTTTTCTTAAAATTTTTTTCGAAAAAAATGATCGGAAAAAAAAAATTTCAAAAAATTTGTTTTTCGAAATTTTTTTGAATAATTTTTTTGAAAAATTTTTTAGAAATTTTTTCGAATAGTTTTTTCTAAAAAATATTCAAAATTTTTTCAATAAATTTTTCAAAATTTTTTTAATTTTTCAATTTTTTGAAAATTACACTGTTGGTCCATTTATGTAATATTAATAGTTAAATAAATATTAATAGTTAAATAAATAATTAAAAGAGTTAATTGCATTTTTGGTCCCTGTAAAACTTGGCAAGACACAAGGACCATTTATGTAAGAAACTAATGAGATGGACTGAAAAGAAAATAGGAAAGAAGAAGACAAGGGTATTTTAGACATTTGACTTTGGCCAGGGACCAAACGTGCAACGAAAACTTGAAAATAGGGACCTCTGGTGCACTTTTAAAGTTTTAGGGACCAAATCTGCAATTTGGCCATACCACAGGGACCAAAAATGCAATTAACTCCTAATTTTAACATAATATAGTTTGTTATTCTTGTAAGTTATTAGAACCTAAAATTTTCGTATTCTATAAACTTATTGTCACGAATAACGAATGCGTTGCAACGCGCGATACCATGCTAGTGTTTCAGAAAATGTCATCAATCATCCTTACCTTCTTTTTATAAAATTATCACTTGTCATCATAACAGAAAAACTGGTAACCCAATCCCTGAAATTATTGAGTTTTGAAAGAGATTAGAAAAAAAGACGTGAAGCAGGTCATGCATGATAATTCTGCCATATATGTATAATTGTTGATGATGATATTCAAAACCGAAATCGATATTTGAGAAAGTTTTGTTAAAGTAGGATAAATAATAGTAGTAGTTGATTTTGGTGTGATCAGGAGATTAAATATACGATGGCGACAAGAAATAGAACATTTATGTTTAAGAGGTATCGAGATGCATTGAAGACCGTTAGGCTTCCCTCGTATACCTCAGATGCCGGTGGTGGTGGTGGTCCGTGATCGAAATGACTAATAAGCAAACTCGATCATATGCTCCTCTTAGTACCATTGATCCTGGAACCTCCTCCTCGTATGTCCCTCATTTGTCATTCTGTTAGTTTATCAAATACTATAAAATTGTGTGTTATGTGTTTGTGTGATAGCACATATATATGTATTCCTTTCTGGTTACTAGGATCCTCACTTTCCTTGTATAATGCGTTGCATTGAAATAGTTTCTCGTAATCTTGCATAATCACGTATATAATTGGATCATCACGATCAAACTATACTTGCTGAAAGAGCTACATAAAATGGACATGATCAAGATAATATTTGACAGTCGTCAATTTTTGGAGGTCCAAAAGTGAAGAAATGTATATGCTTTATGATATACTAAAGAAAGATATATTATTACTCTAAAAATTGTGAATGTGAACGTTAGTACTTTAAATATTATTCTTATTGGCTTCTTTATGAGTAAGCTTTGCTTTCGCAGTATTTGCATCCTAATATTGACATGTACATGGACCATCCCAACTTGCTTCCCCAGTTGCCTTGTCGGTTAATTAGGAGGTGAAAATTTTCAAGTGATGCCTTAGCTTAGAGGCTGGGCATCACCTGCCTTAATCCTTGACTTCTTTATATGAAAGTAGGATGCACTGGAGGCCTTAAGAGGCATGGTGGGGATATATAGAACAACTGCAGAAAAAATGTGGCCAACAATTTATGCAATTGTGTTATCATGCCCATCTTTCCTCCTTGTCCTCTGACCCTCTTTCGACATGATTTCACCCTTAAATGCTTGTTGAATTTTCAAATAGAATTGGTTCATCGTCATACATAATTTGAGGTTATAGTCCACCTCAACCAACATTAAAGGTGACCAAATGACTCCTCCATCAGTAAGGTTCACTGATCTGTACTTAAACCTCATATGCAGAGTGAATCCATAAACTTCTATAAACTGGTGCAAAATGATAATTATATTAGAGATCCATACAATAATCACAAATTCACAATGTGGTACGTTAGCAAAGGGCGTCTCAGTGTTCACTTTAGCTGACACCAAGTTTGACTCTTACCATGCATACATGTGGTCAACCGCTCCTGATTAAGGAGAAAGCATATGCTGGAAACCAATTAGATAGAGAATAATAACAGCAAACATCCAAGCTTCAAGAGTTTGACACTCAACTTTTAATAAAAGTGCTTCACTCATGCTCCCAATACATGCATTCAGTGAAGCTATGTTCTACTTTTTGCAGTGTGGGAACACCAATAGTAGGTCTTCCTCCAGCTTGGGTTGATGTATCCGAAGAAATAGCAGCAAACATCCAGCGTGCACGCTCTAAAATTTCAGAGCTATCAAAAGCTCATGCCAAGGCTTTGATGCCCTCATTTGAGATGGTAAAGAAGATCAGAACAGGATCGAGGCTCTTACCTATGAAGTAACTGATCTTCTAAAATGTCTGAGAAAAGGTTAAGAAAATTATCTGCTGGTGGACCCTTGAGGATTCAACTATCAGAAAAAACGTGCAGGTAAAATCTTTTGACAAACCAGCAGACGTAACTTCTGATAAATTTTTAGTTTACTCTTTATCGCTCTATATTGGTGATATAAGCTGTCATCTGAAACCATATATGGATTATGCTTTTATGTCAGAGGTCTTTAGCCACTGATCTTCAAAGTCTTTCAGTGGAACTCCGAAGGAAGCAATCACATTATCTGAAGTGTCTTCAGCAGCAGCAGAAAGAGGTATGTCCTGATTATTAATCTGATGTCTGGTTTACATACTTATTAAACAATCATTATTTATTTAATGACATTTGTGGATACAAAATCTTATTTAAAGTTGAATACAACATTTCCATAAAGGATTATGTATACACCAGGTTACATAATATATTTGCATTTTCTTGTAGAGTTCAGACGGGTAGATTTAGAGATGAACTATAGTGGAAAGCATTCTAAAAGCGAGGATGATGGTTTTGATGGCTTGGTATGCTGAATAATATCTTTTTTAATCAGTAATCCATTGGCGGCTATTTAAGTTGTACTCTATTGTAGTGTGATATTTCTCAATTGATGGATGCCTTAAAGGTTTCACTGCTCTAACTAGGGTATCCCAGAAAGAAGTCAACTAGAAGGAAAATCCTCTAAATTAGCTTTCTTATGTTTTACTTTTTATCTAGGGTTTTAGCGAACATCAAATGGCCAAGCTGAAGAAAAGTGAGGCTTTCAGTATGGAAAGAGAAAGAGAGATTCAACAGGTTGGTGCAAAACAGTAAATGTTCAACTTTTTGTTCCTTGATTTTATTTTTCGCCTGCATAGTAATCTAATTTACTGTCAGGTGGGAGAATCAGTGAATGAGTTGGCACAAATCATGAAAGATCTATCGGTCCTTGTGATCGACCAGGTCAGAAGTCATTAACCTCTAGATTGTTCACAATTCTTCCATAATATCCATCAACTGACTTTATTGACACAAGCAGGAACTATTATAGATAGAATAGACTACAATATTCAAAATGTTGCAGCCACTGTGGATGAAGGCCTTAAACAGCTACAAAAGGTTGCATTTGTCTCTTTAATCTTTTTCCACCTTTTCGCGAATTTGAACCTAAACATATGAAAACGGTTCAATTCATGTCGACTATTATTGATAACTG
Organism: Chrysanthemum lavandulifolium; assembly: GCA_022545495.1. Lineage (NCBI taxonomy): Eukaryota > Viridiplantae > Streptophyta > Magnoliopsida > Asterales > Asteraceae > Chrysanthemum > Chrysanthemum lavandulifolium. The sequence continues at coordinate 117,768,783 of CM040238.1, read as the reverse complement.
GCGAACGGGTCGAAAATAGCATATAGTGGATTCAGACAGCTTTCATTTTATATAAAGAACAGATTTTATATGAATAGTATAGTTTTTATATAACATCAATTATGTATAATTATAAAAGATATTGGACAAGAAAACATAGGCCAATGGATCCCGTTTTAAAGTACCTACTAGTTACCTGTTTTGACCTGCTGATACATACACCCCATGGTTATAATATATATTAAGCTCATATTTACACCTTTCATTGGTACTAAATTTGCAGGCAGAGCGAAATCAGAAACAAGGGGAATGGTAATGTGCACTACAGTACTTGTGATCCTGTGCTTCGTGATGTTGGTTCTCTTAATCATCAAGGAGATTTTCTTCTGACTTCTCCTGTTTAACATCATCAACATGCCAGATGCTTAAAAGATTGTGGGTTGGTATCATCCGAGATCATATTTATCCCTTGATTCTTTTTCCATCAGGTGGTGCGGGGAGCTATTAAATAGTTTGTACTGTCATCAGTTGAGTTACTTTCACAAGCATGTATAGAGAATTGAAACCTGTAATTTGAACATGCGTACGAGTCTTTCGGCTGCAAAAGTCTGAATTTTCAGGTTGACATTTTTTTGCCCTCTTCGATAAACTTATTCCTGATATAGACTATAAAGATTCTTGGTTCAAACGAGGCTACAAACTAGCTGAGGCATGATGAGCTTATGCTTGAAAAGGTGTGAGCTTTATTCAATGGGATTGAGCCAAGATTGAACTCGATTTCGTTGCTCAACAATTCTTCTTGACGTAGAGTAAACATATCAGAGAATAATGTGAAAGTTCATCATACTCAACTTTCTGACAATATATACTTGATAAACAAAACTCGAGTAGCTTTATTCGGTATAACACCTTTGTTGTAATAATTTCCTTTGACACATAGCTTTGTACAATACCATATTACTGTTGTGTGCTTTTTTCATGACATCACGTTTATGTATGAGATAATCAATAGATCTCTTACGACATAATTTAACTAGTGTATTTAGACAATAATTTGAGTCCTGCCAGTCGGAGACAAGATGATGAGAAGTTAAATGGTCTACTTTCCCGTACACGCTAACCAATATGTTTAGAAGACACGGCATACAAGTTTTAAATGTCCATGCGGCCCTAACCAATAGACTTACCTCTTTGATACAATCTACCGAGTTTGTTCAAAGCACCAACAAGCTAGAGCATCATGTAAACAAACACTTCTCAAAAATACAGTTATTCACCATGTCACGATTTTCTAGAAGCACTTTAATAATGAACACATTACACAAATGCAAACATTTGAAACACTTTAAAATCGCAAAAAAAATCAACCTTCTGGTAAATTTATGAGGCTGTTGAATTTATCAAGCACAAAAATTGATATGAGTATGACATACTAAAGCATTAAGATAAGATGACCAAAAGCGGTATCAATGACAATTATCTTCATATTCACCAACTAGTAAATGTAATAACCAGAATTTTGTGGAACATAGACCAACGCAAAAACATATTAAAAGCGAAGTCAAAGGAGCTGGAAATTCCCAACAAGTACTACAAGGGTAACTGCAGCAAAAAAGGGGAAATTCTGTAAACCTCAGTTAAGATTACCAGAGGCGCTTCCCTAAAGAGAAACAACATTTAGCTTTACATATCATTTCGTCAAAACTATCCATCAAAACTTCACTGCTACTGACTGGTAAAAACCTGTGATTCAGAAGGGTCATACTCATTACTCTGTATAACTTTGTATAAATCCGACAAAAGTGGGAGAAAGTTAAGATTATGTACATACCTTCTATTGATTGAAATTAAAACCACCAGCAGGAACGGAATTGGCACCTCCAAAATTGAAACCAGGTTGGGCACCCTCGCCAGGTGGCATGACATCATCCTCTTCCTCCAACCAATATGTCTCAAGAAGCTTAACTGCGCCTCATATATCTCAGTGTTATCGTGACTCTGTAGCTTCTCAATTTTCTCCAACCCTTCAGCTTCATCAATCATTTGTGCATAAAGATTCACATCTTCTGATCCTCCCAAAGCCTTCTCGGCTTCACCAACCTTTAGTATGTTTTCAAGCCCCTCTAGACAAACAGTCACGATTCGGGGGTCTGGACAGATGAGTAGGTCACACAGTGGTTTAACACATCCCTGACTAACAAGATACCTATAATGATTGTATAGAGGAAACACATCAATATCCATAAACAGTATACTAAAAGGGGACAAAGGCAAAACCCATCTTACTTGATTTGGTCATGGCTTCCACCAGAAGTAGCATTCGAGATTGCCCATGCAGCCTCTTTCTTAATGTCAAACTCTGAATTTTGAAGCAAATCAACAAGAGGCCCAATGATATTTGCCTCAATCACTGTCTGTAGAATAATCACCAAATGATATTACCAGTCAGTAATGTACATTGATGCTTACACAGTTATACTAGTCAGTTAAGATGGAAATAAATTATCGAACCTGAATCTGGTCTTTGTTGCCAGCAGTGATGTTTGAAATAGTCCAACAAGCTTCCTTCTTAATGCTCTTTTTGTGTTTATTTGACAACAGTTTCAGAAGACATGGAAGCACTTGTTGATTGATGATATGCTAAAACAGATAGAAACACAAATGAAATTTGGTCGAGAATATACTACACTACTGTTTGTAATAAACAAGAATGATATGTCGACAAAAAGTTTACAAAAAAAGGTTAACACAATGATGTGGCAAGATCATTTGTCCAATCAAGTAGATTCTTTCTTTTTCATAATTGTTTTGATTGGACAAGTGATCTTGCCACATCATTCTGTGAAACCTTTTTTGAAATTTTAAAATTTTAAATTTTTTGTGAACATAGCATTGCTCAGTAAACAAACTTCTAAAATAAGAAACCTGACATGAAGAGCATGATCATAAAATGAGATTTCAACAATACGATGTTTTATTTTAAACTATCAATACTTGGTCAAACAATAAAATGAAAACAAAGCTTAAGTTGAAAAACCTAGAGCATAGATTCAACAAGTATCAATACGATGTTTTATTTTAAACTATCAATACTTGGTCAAACAATAAAATGAAAACAAAGCTTAAGCTGAAAAACCTAGAGCATAGATTCAACAAGTCCCATTTTGCTAAAAAATTGACAGTTGCCTTTTTTAACACTAGACACTATTGATTGTAATGATCTAGCCAAAAATATTCCCTCATTTTTCATATTTTAGATACTTTTGGATATCTGATTGCCAGTCAGAAATCAAAACAATTCTATACCATGCATATATTACATAAGTAAGACGGTGTGATATGACAATATTTGATAAAAACGTCCCATAATGTCCCAAACTACAGAAACTTATGCACACTGGTTAACCTCTTCCATATAGATTTGCTTTTGTAAGTTTTAATATGCAAAAAATCTTACAAGACCCTCTTGGCATGCAATTAAGTCTGACATGTGTGGAAATAGCAAAGCATCTAAGTATGTGCAAACACTGGGTGAATTGTGCAAACAAAAAATTAAAAAAAAAAATTAACCTAAACCCAAACCATATAAAACTCCTGCAAAAGCTGTAGTAAATGAAGAGAATTAACAAATATGAGTAAGTGGAGTCTATGGTGTACCTGAGTTTGCATATCATCTTCAGTAACAATGTTCCCAACCGTACGTAGAGCGGGATAAGCACTGATGTAGAATAATGACTGACACACCAAGAAGATCAGATCCAATTGAAAGCATGTTAGGAACTATAAAGGGTTGATGTTATACTTAGAAAATAATATCAATTACCATACTTACTTCAGTAACTCAACCAGCCTGGGGCATACATTTGTGTCAATAACAGCTTGAATTTTATCATTGGTACCATCTGAAAGGTATGACAGAGCCCAACAACCATCCGTCAAAACTTCTTCATCATTTGAATAAATAAGTTGCTGAAGAGCTGGAAGCGCAGGTCTTGTCTGTCAAAAGCATATGATAATTATCGTTAATAGTTAAAAATATTTATGGACACATCTATGAAGTATAATATGTAACTGGCTATTGAAAAGATACAACAACGTAAGGAGTTATCACAAACCAACCTGATCAAAAGAAGGTTGTGGTTTGCCTCTGCAAAAGTTTGACAGTGTCCACGTAGCATTTCGTAACATTGATAGCTTCGCATGCTCATTTAACTGAGCCAGCAAAGGAATCAATGCACCATGTGCAAGTACAATGTCACGATATCTAGGGGAATCACCAGCAACATTCCCTAGCGCCCACACAGCCTACACATACAGAAAGATATGTGACATTAAACTCCTCACAGATACCGAAACGGAAAAAAGAGTACATGGAATAAAACAAAAGAAAACATCCTATATAAGAATATACCTGCTCCCTGACTTCATCACTGGGAGATGCAAGAAGTTTCACAAATATCTCCACGGCACCATGATCGAGAACCACCCTTGTCTGTTCTGATGTCCCAGAAGCAATATTAGTCAATGCCCAAGCAGCCTCAAACTACAACATTTGGAAATATTTATTAGCAATTTAGCATACAGCATATAAAACTATTGTGTTTATTATCTTATATTGTTCTGTTTCACCTGTAGTTGCGGAAAATCCTCTCTCATAAGGAACTCCACAAATCGGGGAACAACGCCAGATTGAATAACTTCTTCAATGGGAGGACTACGTTCTGGTTAAAAAAGAGTTAACAGAATTAGCTATGAAAAAAGAAAAGCACGTTGAGATAAAAATACCCATGGCATTACCTATTGATAATAGTTTACGAAAATGAGTAGTAGCCTCAAGCTGCAGACTGTTATCTGGAGACAAAACTCCTGCAACCATTGCAGGAAGATTTTCTAACTGCAATCAGCACAATCATAGTAAAAGTTAGAACTTACATCAATAGTTCATGAAGTTTGCTGTTAACCTAGAAAGTACAACCAGAATGTTTCTTCGCAAGCCAACTAAGGTAATACACTAATATAACGGATCCCCAAAACTCGACATTTAAAACTAAATCATTTTCCACATGAATCACTCAAAAATTAAATAAAAATGCTCATCCATAACTTCAAGAGATAACCTAGGTAATCATATACAGATATTCAAACGTCATTCAGAACAAATGATCAATCTTAAATCACTAATCCCAACAACCAAAATAAACAGAAAACAAATAGCAGCTTAAAATATGATTTAATCAAAGTAGCAAGCTACTAGGTTCAGCCAGCAAAACTGAGATCAAACCATTTTTATCCCTTGTGGTTAGATATAAATCATTTAAAGCTTTTGCAACTATACTACATTAGTTTGCTAAGGAGCATGAATTGCTATACATTATAGTATATGACCATGGCCATCAAAATTACACATTGACGCTTCATTATAAATTGTTCTCTCTAAGTTGTTAAACCTTGTAGCAAGTCTAATCTCTTATTGTTAATGTGCTAATTTCAAACAGAAAATCTACATGCATCGGTTCCAAGAGTTCAATCTAACGATAACCTCAAGCTAAGGGAGTGTTTGTATTAGCTTAATTTTCCAGCTTATGGACTTATTTGAATTTGAAAAAGCGCATAAACTCATTTTTGAGCTTATGAGCTTTTCCAAATTTAAATACGCTAAACGAAACACGTCGTAGATACTACTATCATTATCAAATCCCCACAATCATTGCACATACATTATCTAACTGCAACCAGTAACACTTGCATCAAGCATTCATAACTAGTACATAAAAGCATAAAAAAAAAAAAAAAAAAAAAAAAAAAAAATAAAAACAAAATATACAGCATATATTTTCAACCAATGTCTTAAAACCACAGCGGCATTGACCTCACTACACGCCAACCTATCCACCTACCTCGCTTAATTCCAAAACACATAACAAAAGAAGGTAACAATTTATACCTCTCGTGATCACCTACCTCGCTTATTTCCTCACAAATCCTAAAAACCTCAAACCCTAACCCTAACAATATTCAATAAAAACTCATAATCATTGAAAACAAAAATTATATAAACATCAAATTATATAGACCTTCTTATCAAAAGAAGAGTGAAAAGGCATAGCAAACTGAGCACCACCACCAGCGACCACTTCGCGTCTCTTCTTCTGCAAATTCTCTTCTCGTTTATTCTTACGAATTTCCACCATATTCTCCTCCCTTTTGGTGCGACCTTTCTCCGCGTCTACGGCGACTTTGTACCCGTTACGCCGCGCCTCCGTCCTCGCATTAGGTCGAAGAGACATGATTGGCGCACGATAGCAAAGGCTAGGGTTTTGATTTTGTGTGATTTGGTGTTTGGTTAGCGGAATTGGGATCTCTCTCTCTCTCTGTGTGTGAAGTGTGTGAGGATTTGGGGGGTTTTATAATGGGAGGGGGCAATGGGCGGGCCGAATGGAGCTTTTGTGCGTGAGGCTTTTTTTTCAAAATTTGAATTGGTTGGAGATAGGCTCTACACGAACGAAGCATTGTTTATGTTTGTTTATATTTGTTCGTTTTATTTTAACGGAACAAATAAACGGATACGAACGTTTAAATGGATGAATTTTTTTGTTGATTTTCATTTATTGAAAAAATTGAGTTGTTCATATTCGTTTATGTTCGTTCATTAAGACACTTAGCGAACGCTAAACGAACATAAATGAACATAGATAAACAAACTTAAACTTTATTAAATTATGGGCAATATATTGTTTTATAAGTGTTGTTTTGTTTAAACAACTCAATTTTAAAATTATGCAATTAAAAGAATCATATACGAACATAAATAAATAAATGAACATAAACAAACGCATAATCGGACGTTCACGAACATAAATGAACGGACGCAATTTTTGTTCATGTTCATTTAACTAAACGAACGTAAAATATTGTTCATGTTCATTCATTTAATAAATAAACGAACTTTTTACCAAACGGTTCAAACGTTCAGTTCGTTTACAGCCCTAGTTGGAGATGACTTTATTAGAGCTAGTGACGAATACGGATGAAGACTTGTTCAAGTTTGCTCGTTTATTTTTAACCGGTGAATAAAATGATAAATTTTTTGTTCATGTTCATTTATTAAGAAAATAAGGTTATTCACGTATTCGTTTATATTCGTTCATTAAAACACTAAACGAACATATATGAACATATACTTATAAACATAAAACTTATAAAAATATACATACTACTATGTTTTTTAAGTGTTTTTTATTTAAGTAAACCAGTTTAAAAAGTATATAATAAAAGGATACGATATACGAACATAAACAAATAAATGAACATAAACGAATGTTAACAAGTGCATAAACGGACATTCAGGAGGATAAATTAACGGACAAGACGTTGTTTATTTTTGTTCATTTAACCAAACGAACGTAAATTATTATTTATGTCATCCATTTATTAAATAAACAAACTTTTTACCAAACAACTCACGAAATGTTCACTAAATGTTCAGTTCGTTTACAACCCTGATTAGAGCTTATGTGAGGTATTATTGATAATCTTAAAAGCTTATATGATGGGTTTGTAAGCTTATTTTAGCTTACACATGTCCAATAAACATAAAATAAATGTTTAGCTAAGGTTATATAAGTTGTCTTAAGGCCTTATATAAGGGGTTTATGATAACCTCAAAAGTGTAATCCATAAAAGACCTAACATCAATCGCAAGAAAAAAAGTCAACCATGATCTTTACTTTTTTCATAAAAAACAAAATTTCACATCATTAGCACAAAAAATATTTACCTACTTTAAATAGACACTTGTCAAATTGGTAAAGTTGCACAGTCACACGATTGCATAAAATTAAAAATAATTGAAATTTGTGGTTTATCAGGTGAAAATTGATTTTTTTTTTTTCTCTCTATTAGGAAATGGCCCTTATAATTACTGTTAGCAAAATCTTTAATTTTAACACTAATTATAAGCTATAACTTGTACTCCATCAAGTAATGGCCTTTTATAAACCAGTAGCTGAAAGATGAAACCCAAAAAAGATATGTGCTTATATATCGGGGATACGGGGAGCACAACAAATTATCGATCAGGGACGACAAATCATTCTCACAAACCTAATAAACCCTATAACACTATGCGGTCACAAGTTGACGTTCCCTTCACACTATCAAACACCAATATTCCCACCACATTAGCCGAAGTTACTACACTGATTCATAGAGCTATAAAAGGTTTGCGTGCTTTCGAAGGAGAACATATTCCCACCACATACACTACTACAATAAGTAGGACGGGCGAGGAGACTTTCGCCGGGGACACCCGTGTCCTGGCGAAGTCGCTAAACGACAAAACAAGCGGTGACGTGGCACACAAATCTGACTGCCGTTTACAAAGCTCAACGAACTTTCTCCGGAGACATGTCCCGGTGAAAGTATTTTCATTTTACCAAAATTGACCAAAGCAAAGCGTGCTAATTGTTCCCGCCAAAACATTTGGCGGGACATATCGAGAGAAAAGTGTTGCGAGCTTTTGGTGGGGAGTCTTGACGGGACATGTCCCGGGAAAGTGTTGGCGCAATATTTTCCCGCCTAATTGCAACTTTATCCGCCAAAGTTTTACTTATATATCTCGACAAAGACAAATAACTCAATCGTCAATTCCCACAAAACACACATAACAATGGCTGATTGCACGCCAAAAAAAGAGTGGTCAATGGTTTTATCGTCGATGTATCTCTTTAATGAAGTTCTTAATACGTATGGCTACGAAATTTATGATGAATATGGTTCTTATAAGAATATAGCCCCGTGGATGAGAGACCGGATTCTGGAATGGTTGAGGAAAAGCCATACTACGAGTGTATTGGATGATGACGTTGGGCTGGAGAAAGCGCGTTCGATACCACACTTGATGATCCGGGAAATAGGGTAACAAATCTTGAAACTATGTTTGAGCAGTTCATCAAGCAAAGGAAGGAAAAGATGGTGCGAGTTCTAGCAAAGCGGAAGTAGCAACAAAAATGAATGTGCGATGTTTGTTATGGTCTATGTCGTGTGTTTCGTTTGCTTGTCGAGTTATTTCGTTTGAGTTGTTTCGTTTGCTTGTCGAGTTGTTTCGTTTGAGTTGTTTCGTTTGCTTGTCGAGTTGTTCCGTTTGATCCGTTTCGTTTGCTTGTCAAGTTGTTTCGTTTGGTCTGTATAAAATGTATGTGGTTGAGAACTCTTGCGTGTTTTAAATAAAAGGTTTGTCTTCGTGTTTGTTAATTGTGATATTGTTTCTTCAGTTTCATTCTTTATACATACGTAATTTAGTATTGGAAAAGGGGTGTTTAAACTCCATAATCTGGTTAACTAAGAACATGGTCAACTTTACAAATCCAGCAAGTGCTTTGATGTATAAAAATCTTGTATGTCATGTTCGATAACAAAATACTTGAAAGATACATACAAATAAGTAAAACATACGTATTATTCCAACAACAACAATACTACATACGAAAATTTTCCATGTCACCTAACATGGATTATTATGTGTTTATGTGCATTATGTGTTAGAATTCCCGTTAAATGGATTATGCGTATAGTTTTGGACTATTTGTGGATAGCTAGGTTATGTATAGTTTTGTAGATGATCATGTGTTCATGGTTTTTGAACCGTTTTAGCGAATTTGAAAACACATGATTATGTTTAGCGATTGATGGTTATATATGATATTATGTTTAGCGAATTTGTGATGTTGTAGCATAAAACAGGTTGTTACATTGTAGATTTTTTTTTCGGAAAAAATATGGAATTACAGATTTCGCAAAGAATATCTTTGAAATGGGTCGAATCTTCGTGAGGGGACGTGTCACCGAAATCTAACATATAAATTTATTATCACACTTTCGCAGAGGACATGTCCCGGTGAAATTCGGTTCATAAAATTATTCACATCTTTCACGGGGACGTGTTTACGCCAAAATGGTAAGCTCAACAGTGCATACCACTTTCGCAAGAAACGTGTCCCGTGAAAGGTCGATTAATTAATTTATCACGCAATTAGGCGATTAACTTAGCATTGAAAAATACTTTTTCCGGGACATGTCCTCTACAAAGTAGTTGCACCTGGACAAGTTTGACTGGCTAAAATGATTGTGTCATCCACTTCATATCTGTTCATTTTGGGTAAAATAAGCTGTTGGAGCGGCTTATTTATAAGTATTAATTTGATTTGAGAATTATTATTTCTTTACCATCATATTCAATCTACAGCCATCTTTATTTTATGAATGGATTTATTGACATTTTGTAACTTATTATCTATTTCTGTATTATTGCATTTGTTTTCTAAATAAGCAAATTCAAACACTTGTGTCATAAACTTTATATTTAATGTGAACACCTCATATTTTTATAATACATGTCAGCGAGCGAGTGTGTTTCGGATTGCTTGTATTTCTATTTGTTTGATTAAGTTCAAGGGTTTAGAGAAGATTATTCAAACTAACGTCTTAATTCTGTTTTGGAATTCAAGTTTACCAACCAAATCACTGAATCAAAATATGTTTTCATCTGTTTTTGCAGATATGAAGGACACAAAGATGTGGAAGATTTTGGTGAGTTTTTGGAGAGTTTTGACCACCCGTGGTTTTGTTTAGTACTTTACCTCTTATCCTCGAAACTGTTCCTACTTTACAAACTTATGGGTTTAAGTTTATTAAATAATGCCACGTATTTTCTCGAATGTTTGATATAGTCAGACTGTCTTTTTTTCAACCCTACACGTTACGTGGTGTCTTTTTTTACGTGTCGATATGGTCACAACGCGTACGTGCAAAAGCCAAGTAAATAGATCGAAACTTACGTGGAATTTTTGTTGTTTTCTTTTTTTAACCCTTTACACACATTCAAAGTCGGCAGGTTTGTGTGACGCTAACTGCAAATCAATTGGCTTGACTACGTGGAAAAATTTAAAAAAATTAAAATTTTAATTTCGAAAAAAATTAATTTTTTTTCAAAAATTCTGAAAAAAAAAAAAAAAAAAAAAAAAACTTTACGCTTTTTTAAATCGAAAAAAAAAAAAAAAAAAAAACCTTTACGTTTTTCAAATAACAGTAGGTTAGTCCTCCGTTAATAATAGTTTTCCCGTTTTTGTCCGTTTTATCCGTTTCGTTCGCTTTTATTCGTTTCCGTTTTTACGTTTTCGTCCGTTTTCATTCGTTTTTAAAGTTTTGTCCGTTTTTCTTACGTTTTATCCGTTTTCTTATGTTTTATCCGCTTTCTTCGTTTTATCGGTTTTCATCCGTTTTGTCCGTTTTCTACGTTTTTGCTTTTCGTACATTTTATCGGTTTTCATCTGTTTTTTTTTCATTTTAGATTTTCTTACATTTTTCTTAGATTTTTGTCCGTTATTCTTACGTTTTGTCCGTTTTAAATGCGATTTTATCGGTTTTCATCTGCTTTTTTCTTTTTTAGATTTTCTTACATTTTGTCCGTTTTATTTCGTTTTTGTACTATTTCAAAGATATTGAAAATTTTTCCAAAAGAAAAATAAATAGGAAAAAAATTTTCATTTTCAAAATAATATTTCCAAACGTGTAATTTTTCATTTTTATAAAAAAAAAACGTAAACTTTTTTTAAAAATTAAAATTTTTTACGCTTTAAAAAAACATTAAGGTTTTTTTTTTTTTTTTTTAAGCGTAAAGGTTTTTTAAAAAAACGTAAATTTAAAAAAAAATTTATTTAAAAAAGCGTAAAGGTTTTTTTTTTTTTTTAAACGTAAATTTTAAAAAAAGTTAATTTTTTTCCAAATTAAATTTTTAATTTTATTTTTAGTTTTTTTTCACGTAGGCAAGCCACGCCACACAAACCCGTGACCCAAGCAAGCCACGTGTTGGAGAAAATGCGTCATATCGACACGTAAAAAAAGTCACTACCTAAACAGGGTTGAAAAAAAGCAGCAGTCTATATCGAACATTTGAGAAAGATGCGTGGTATTTAATAAACTTTAAACCCCAAACTTATCTACAAAACTAATTCATTACTGATTGGATCTTACCCAATGTTTTGAAACCCGGGTTTGTGATCGACCACCAACACACGGTCACCGGTCAACCCGGTTAGACCGGTTTTATGCATATGTCCAAACATCTATTTCTAATTGTCAAACATAATGTCTAAACACTAGTTTTGCGGTGAAAAAAAAAGCAAAGAACCATTTTTCATGCTTCTAAACAACAAATCAAAGTAGACGAGGATATAAACTCGCATAATTTTCTAAACAACCATAAATGTTACGGGATTACATGTTTCATAGTTCAAAAGCGTAAATCCTACGAGATTCAAGTTTCATACTTAAAAGACATCATCCTCGAGATTCTGAGTTTATTTTTGAGGTTTAATATATTGTTGCTTTCAAAAAAAAAAATTTTAAAAATGATAAAACCAAACCGGCCGGGTTTCAAAACCGGTCACTTAAAACCCACCGGTCTAAATGGTTGACCGTTTTTAAAACCCGGTTTTTGACCGTTTTTGTCCGGAACCGTCCACCCGGTTAACCCTACGAGAGACCGGGTTTCAAAACATTGATCTTACCTACGTGCCAATGCGGTAACCATGTCTCTCACAAAGTCACAAAACTGTCTTGCTTTATGAAATGAAAACTGATTTCCTATCTTACACGCAACGTTACGATGATATTCACCGAAACAATGCTTTAAAGATGTCATATTGTCTTACACAAGGTATTTAAATAAGATATGAAAACCCTCCTCGTATGCATATTGACAGTGGTTGGAGGATTAGTTTTACATGATAATGGCTTGCAATAGATATATGTTTTCGATTTTACTCACTAGATAGCTAACTTGTCTTCTAATCTCCCATTATTATCTGTTAAAGTTTATTCTTTTTGTTAGTGTGTGTTGCTGAAAGTCTTATGTTTCACACATGTATTGAAAAATCACCCGAGTTAAATTATGAATAGACTTGAAACTTCATCTGCTTGAATTTTATATCTTGTAATTTCTCTCTAATTTTATGTGATGAAGATAAAGAAGATGAATGACATAATGATTAGGGATCTTACGGAAATTTATCAATTAAGTCGCGTTTCACAACAGAGGCTCCGATAGTGCCATAGTTGGCAGATGAGGGCAACAATTAATTATGTGAGTTTTGTTGACATCCATTATTGACATGATTAGATTGTTCAAAACCAATGATTTTTTCGTACAAACGGCATGACTATCAATTTCAAGTAATTATACATTTGAAATCGGGTTAAAGGCTGTTTATCCAAAGATCAAAGAGATTACAGATGGCATCCAATAAATTATACAAAAAAGCTGTCTCTCTTATTCATAAGCTAGATTAGAACTTTATGAGCCGAAAACAGTAAAATAAATGGAAGACGTAGAAGATTAGAGGTGAGATTATGGAATATAAGTAAAAATCATGCGGCTAAACAATGTAGAATAGGCTTACGAGTGATACTATTTGAACATGTTGATAGCCATAAAATATTGAATACCTTCATGGTCTTACTTATAAACAGCTCTAATGTTTCTTCACTTAACCATGCTGTTTCTAAGTTTTTATGAACACGGCAAGCAGCCAAAAGACCGCCATATCGTTGTACCAGCAGAAAATGGCAAGTTATTATAAAAGCAAAGCTTTTCAAGCAGCCGATTCGCCAATAAAGATCAGCCATACATGAGTAATGTTTGAATGTTGAATCAATACCATGATATTTCACCTTCAACGACTTGACCAGCGTGAGTATATGAAGTAATCACACCAATACACTTATATCCTCCATTCCCAAAATCTGTTTTGGATTTCTTTAAATATTTCAAAAGCTAAATTCACACCCAGTCCACCAGCTGATGAACGTCTTAATTAAAAATACAATAAGCTAAATGCCTAAATCAATTGTCGCAATTTTCAGTAAAGTTGCATTAAACGTACATTGGAGAGGGATTACGTGTCCCCCTCGCATCACTCAGAAGAATCGGGTCGTGGGTTGGCAGGGTTGCACCAGGAAAAAAAGTTAGGAAACAAAGAGTGGCAATGGAAAAAACTAGAGACTATGCTGCATATATAACACATGCGCTGATGGCTTCATTGTTATTTCTATGCCGCATATATAACAGACTCGTAAATATTCAAGCCAATTGCGATTTCAAACACGAGTGTAAGCCAAAAGCAGCAAGAAATGCACCCCAAACACCTCCATTAGGTTCCAAAGGCTTCTACTTTACCAGTTTCTCTGCTTTTTCAGTCTCGGCTGATTTCCCAATAGATCCACTATGCAACTATAGTGTTTCCTCTCACCTTGAATTCCCTATTAATCCAATTCAATAAAAATGTTTATAACCCTCTTTAACTAGTCAACGGGGTACCAAGCTGATAGTAAATCAATGTAACTTACATGATTGTTTTGACTCCACTATCAAACATTTCATCAAACTCACATAATGCTCTCTTTGCCACACCATAACCACCCCCAATATGGAGTTCCATGACAATGTCACCACATATGGTATTCTACTTTCCTAGATTTTTAAATGTAAAATTCAGTTTCAATGTCACCACATTTGGTATATATGCATATATCAACAAAACTACTTCATAACTTGAACCAAAATAAATGCACGAATACAATTGGTTCCCAAGGATAAATATTGTTATATAGAGCAACCCGCCAAAGCATCTAAAAGAGTAGAAAAAGTAAAATGTATATGACGGGTTCCTGATTTGAGCATCAAGATGAATAATGCTAGCTACAGCTTCGGTGTAGTTCTCATATTGTACATACCCTTTTATAAATGGGTATATGCACGCATCAACGCTAACCACAAACACATTGTAATATGTCTAAGCGAACGAAAAGACCATGAAGCTGCAGGCCAAGACATCAAACGTGTCCAAAAACCCACTAATCACAGTCAAAAAGTAACCAGGTTAGGACTTTCACCAGCTCGTTTCATTCGCAAGAAACTCAAAAGACAAACCATCTAAAATGGCACAGTCTTGGTGTTTAAATGCAAATAAACGAGTTTTTAAGGGTGTTTCGGTTTGTATCATCAGTAACCAAAAATAAATGCCACCCAACCACCCCTGTGGTATATACCTGTCGTTGAGTACTTGATAGGCCTATTGTGCACAAGCAAACGGTCTCCATTTTGCATTTGCATTTATAAAACACTAGCCTTATTTCTTTGGGTATAAGATACATTTTCAGATAATTATCCCAAGATATTATTAAGCTTTATTTGGACCTGCAGTTTACTTGATTGATTGTATGGACAAACCAGATTTCTATCATAATGTGGAGCATATTGGATGCAAAGATAATCATATTTATTAAAATGAGTACCTCAAAAAACAGGTTAAAAAAATTAAGGTGTTGATCTTTCTTTGTACCTATTTTGGCCAATCCATAATATAACTTAGTAAGTGATAGACAAATTTATGATATTGTCATAGATTTGAAAATTACAATGCTCACGAGTCACTAACTAAAATAGTAAAAGGTGAAAGTTGGTTATCCTATTTTGGAAATTGTCTTCCAAAAAATAGTAAATCATAAGTTACATTCCATTTACTTTTGTAGTAAAGAAACAATGATGAAATTTTTAATGTCAATATGTCTAATGAAGGAAAGAAATTCATAGTAAGGAGGTTTAAATGACTGACCATGTTACTACCATCCACAGTACCAGAAGACAGAAGTTATAGTAAGTATAACAGACTGAATCCAAATTGGTGCGTTAAGGGGATATGCACTCAACAGTAACTACTCAGCATTTCGCACAATTCTTCAACACCATATAGCCTAATTATTATGAATGGGATTAAGATTCAGGAGACTGCTTGTGCCTGCTTCTTCTCATCTACCTCAACATATCTTGATTTCCAGGCCACCACATGATATTCAGGCCTTCAGATAGGGCCCTATGATTGGGGTTACATTTTATCTCTAAAGGGTATAAATGTTAACTAAAAAGCCACCTAAACGGGTAGAAAGTAGTTCAACACTATATTTATAATTCATACAACCTCATAAATTACATTATTCAATATATTAGTTTATGAGTGACATAATCACATAATCGTATTTTAATTATCATATTTGACAGAATTTATAAAAGAAAAAATATACAGCAAATGAGTACTTCCAGGTCAACCCAACCTATTTTCACCTGTTAGCCAACACGCCTGGACACCAATTTTACCACTTATAAGGTTCAGCAATGTACCTGTATCGTGATGTTGATGGCCATAAGTATCAGCCAACTTCTCCGTGCCCTTAACCCTGGTTTAACTTTTTGTTTCCAGAGATTTCTTGTCTTCTGTGCAGTGGCAAGCGTCAAAGGGCCAAAGATAAGTTCCTTTGAGTTGCTTTGAGGTTGCTGCTCCTGCATTGTAATGTTTCATCATATTCGGCCTTCACGCAGTCAGTATATCCATGCATGCTATGATAGTAAAATCATAACGAAAATACCATGACACTCTCTCTTTAGTCCCCTTGCTACTTAACATTCAATGGTTTCTGGTCTTATTAAACTATCAGCCAAAGAGTTTCATATGTCTTTCTTCATCTTGTTCGAATCTATTAATTCAGCTACATTTAATTTTTGATTTAGTCAGCTCCATTTGGTTTATGAGTACATTTGTTTCTCATCGTCTGCCCATTTTCGTTATATCATAAGTCCAAATTTCAATTTTGCTTTTTAGGTTAGGGAAACTCTATCCTGCTGCTCCTTTTCAGCTTTGTAGCACCCGTTTCCATCATCTTGTTCCTCATCTCAATAACACGACTCCAGGCACCCTTTTCACCATGGAGCTTTATTAGCATTCTGTAAATAGTAGGATGATCTCTAGCCAAATCCTCGAGCCCATTTGCTAGCTCATAACACGAGTGCAAGCCACAAGCAGCAAGCAATGCACCCCACACACCCACATCAGGCTCAAAAGGCATGTCCCTTACCAGTTTCTCTGCTTTCTCAACCTCGCCTGATTTCCCATATAAATCCACCATGCAGCTATAGTGTTTCATTTCAGCCTTAATTCCATATCTTGCTCCCATTGAATAAAAATGTTTTTCACCCTCTTCAACTAATCCTCCATGCACACAAGCGGATAGCAAATTGATGTAAGTTACATGATCAGGCTTGACTCCACTTTCTATCATTTTTTCAAACTCACTTAGTGCTCTATGAGCCAATCCATGTCTAGCACAACCTCCGACTATCGAGTTCCATGACACTGTATTCTTCTTTTCCATAGACTCAAAAACAGAAAAAGCTGCTTTAATGTCACCACATTTTGTATACATGTCAACAAGGGATGACAACAAAACTACTTCATAATGTAAACCAGATTTAAAAACGCACGAATGCAATTGGTTACCAAGTATAAACATGGAGCAACCAGCACAAGCATCAAAGAGAGTAGAAAAGGTAAAATGGTTAGGACGAGATCCTGATTTTAGCATCAAGATAAACAATTCTATAGCTGCGATATAGTTCTCGAACTGTACATACCCTTTTATCATTGCAGTCCATGAAACCACATTCGTTTGCGGCATATGATCAAAGATGGACCGTGCTTTATCAATATTTCCATTTCTTATGTACCCGTCAACTAACGCGGTCCAAGAAATAACATTAACCTCGGGCATCATATCAAACGCCATTTGCGCTTCAACCATCAAACCCAAATCCATATAACCCAAAACCAACGCGTTCCACGTACTCACATTTTTCCTAACAACATCATCAAACACACGAAGTAACCCCTCTGGTTCCCTCAAACGAGTATAACCCCTCATCAACGTCGACCCCACAAACACATTATCATGAAACCCCAACTTAACCACAAGCCCATGAAGCTGCGTACCCAATACACCAAACACATCCAAAACCCCACTAATCACCGTCGAAAGCGTAACCTCATTAGGTCTTTCACCACCTCGTTTCATTCGTAAAAAAAGGTGGTATACTTTGTATGGATCTTTCTCTTTAGCCTTGTTTAAACCCGACAACATAATATTCCACGACACGACGTCTTTTATAGTCATTTTATGGAAAAGCTCGTATGCAGAATGTATTTGGTTGTGTCTAATGTAGCTAGTGATCATTAAGTTCCATGTAACGGTGTTATGCGAGGCGGGGTTTTCATCAAACAGTTGGCGTGCATGATTTATGTTCCCGTTGCGAATGTTGTCTTGGATGAGATTGGTATTTGAAAGAGCTGATTTCATGTAAAAACATGTTTTGAAAATGAGTTTTGGTGATCTTAAAAATGTGCATTGAGTTAAGGTCATTGAGTGTCACTATACTATCCAGTTTCGAGATGATATATAAAGCGTTGACTTTCAAAAGTCAAACCAGTTTGGACCTGGAGTGATACAAAATAACACACTACTTTTTTACTTGTTCGACCTTAAAAAATAACTCAAAATATAAGTATCTAAATAAAACTCTAGAAAATTCTTTGCCAAAAACTCATGGTCTTTTACATGGTTATTTTTTTTTTTTACTTTTCTCATTTTAGTCATATTCGACTGCTCAACTGCTCAACTCCACTAATTTAATGACAAGTGTCTACCCCTTTGTATGCAAATGCCCACCAAATCTGAACCAAATCTAATTCACTGTACTCACTTTTTGTCTTTTAATAAAAGTCAATCTTCGATGATAGTGACTTGAGGTCGCTTTCAACTTCTGAGGTACTTTTGCTTTGGAAATGTAAAAGAAGCGTGGGAAAGTCACAATCTTTCGCTTAGATTGTGTGTACTTTCTTTTTAAAATTACTTTTACTTTTTAAAATAAACTTTTTTACATTTATTTTTTTTTTAATTTTCTTAAAAAAAAACAAACAAACAAAAAACTACAGACACACACAAACACACTGATCATTTGGGTTGTAGATCTGTTCTCGATCATTGCCTCCCACAACTAACACACTACAGTCACACACTAATCAATTGGGACGTTTACACACAAGGCAAACACAACCCAGAGACACACACACTCCGAGTCACACACTAGATTCGTTCTTGATCATGGTTGCTAGACAAGTAAGTAAAATGGGAGGTGATTTGTACACTCATTAAATTGATTGGTACACTCTATTTTAGAGTTCTTTGACTTTTATACCCTCACATCACTTTTACATATTTTTACCCTGTGAGGGTATAATTGTCAACACACTTTAAAATGGAGTATGCCAATCAATTTGATGAGTGTACAAATCACCTCCCAAGTAAAATAGTCTTATTTACATTGTGTTTATGATTTTTTTGAAAAGATTATGTGTTTTTGTTTTTATGTGTTTTTTATTATTATTTTGATTGTTTTGTGTTTAGGGTTTGCTTATGCTATGTTATATTGTGGTTATGTGTTTAGGGTTTGCTTATTACGGGTTTGATTTGGTTTTAAATTGCTAATTGGTGGTCTCTACTGCTTATTTCAAGCTTCATTGTTGTTTTGATGTTATTGTTTCAGTACAACCTATTAAGAAGTGATTATTAAGTTTTTTAGGTTTCATTAGTGCTTATTACGATTTTGATTTTGTTTGGTAGGACTTATTTTAAGGTTCATTAGTGCTGTTTTAAGGTTCAGAAGTTCTTTTTAAGGAAAACTTATCTTTTGCCCTTTGTATGTTTGTAATCTTCTTATTTTTACTGTATTATTGTCTTAATTCTAAATATAAATTCCCCTTTCTATTTTTTTTGGTGTATAGGTGTATTCTGCCAAGGTTAGTACTAGAACGAAGTTGCATTCCCTCAAAACAATAAAGCAAAGGTTGAGCTCGAACCCAAAATTTCTTGACCGTCTTAACCTTTTTAAGAGCGCAGTTTTTGGCCAATGGTTAAACTTAAAAACCTATGACCATGATAATCACTTACTGCATTATTTACTGCAACATCAACGAGAAGTGGAAAATCATGATATAAATACTCCAATGTATTTTGATATTGGGCAAAAAGTTTTTGATAATTTTTGATAATTTTTGTACCTGAATTGTTTTTGATAATTTTTTAAGCAGAGTTCCCCCTCAACATGTGCATCACGCATCATTTTGTAATGGAAATAATTTTCATCTTTGAGGGATTGGCTTACATCTAAGAGTATTTATATGAAGAATGTGGTTTTCAAAATAGTTGCTCCCCCTCAATATGTGCATGGAAATTTGAAGATGTTTTGCACATATTAGGAAAAGACTGCACATTGAAATAAATTGATCACGTTTCATATCTTAGTGGTTTAAGATAGATGCTCCCCCTCAACATGTGCATGAAAATTTGAAATCGTTTGGCACATGTGGGAAGGAGAGCTTGTACATCCTTATAAAACCATTTACCAATTATCGATTAAATCCATTTTAAATCACAAATTCTCCCCGATCACAATTATCAAATCATTTGAGATTTGTGATCTCTGTAGATTTAAATTGATTTTGAAAGCTTTTAAGGAGAATTGTGACTTGATTATGAAAGCGTTTTAACTGATACGGATCGGATTTTGAGACTTTAAACTCCATTGATTAAACATGCATGATTATCTTTTGACAAACAATTGTATGACAAATAACCTTTTTGATTTAATTGAAATCATTCTCCCCCTCAATCAATGACATAAGTTGTTGATTGAGAGATAGATGTTTTTGACAAATGTTAAGTCCAGATGATTTTCAAAAATAGAGTCCGAGTTATTTTTCAAAGCAATTAGTTTTCATTAGATAGTAAGTTATTGTTTATAGAATCAGAGCAAGAAATTTGAAAGCCAAGATAAACCATGGCTCTGTTCTTTCATTGAAGAGCGGGTTACTGCCTGAAATGACAATAAACCATGGTTTTACTTTCTTAAAAAATTTTCTTTCTCTCAAATTTTTTTTTTAAAACATTCGAATAACATCTAAAGTCCCGTGTTATTCTTTGAATGACATCACAAAGACCGTAGATATTATCGAATCGAGAAAAACATGACAAAAGGACAATATTTTTGGATTTTTTGAAAGTTTTCTATTTTTCTATTTGTTTTTTGAAGGTTTTGTAATTTTGTATTTTGTTTTTCGAATAGATATTTACAAGAGATAGATGAAGGAAAACCTTTACTCCTCTTCTTCCTCTTGAAGGCGTCCGAGTGTTTCGGTTGTAGGCTCTTAAGACCAAGTCGTGGAAGGATAAACTCAAACGTTCTCTAGGAAGAGCTTTGGTGAAGATGTGCGCTAACGGTATTCGGTCCTCGCAAAGTATAGTTCCACCACACCGTTTCAACTTGCTCCCGATGAAATGATGTCGAATGTCGATGTGCTTTGCTCTTGAGTGTTGTACGTTGTTGCATGAGAGAGCAATAGCACTTTATTATCACATACATAAGGATTTTGTTGAATTCAAAGCCATAGTCGATAATTGGGATCTCATCCATAGAATTTGAGCACAACAAGATGACATGGCTATGTATTCACCTCCAGTAGAGAAATAAGTACTCATTTGCTTCTTTGAAGACCGACTCACAAGCTTATCACCCAAAATCGAGCACCTCGGGCGTACTTGACGTGTATTTTGACATCCCGCATGATCAACATCTGCATAGGTCGTTAGTGACATACCGGTGTCCTTCGGTACCAAAGTCCCATGTTGATTGTTCCTTGGAGATACCGAAGACCCGCTTAACCACTTCAAGGTGCTTTTGGTAGAAGCAGCACGGTATCTAGCACACATGCAAACAATGAACAAGATGTCTGGTCTACTAGCATGAGGTACATCGGGATCCAATCATACTACGATATTTCATTTGGTCTACCATGATCCCCGAGTGGTCCTCATCTAGTTTAGTACGCTCTATCATGGGGTTTCAACGAGGTCACTACAATCAAATCAAATTTTTAAAATCTCATGTGCATATTTAGATTGATTTATAAAATGCCTCCAGGACTTTGTGAAATTTGTAATCCTAAGAAAATGACATTTGTCCCATCATTGACATTTGAAATTTAGAACCCATTTCTTTAGAAAAACGGTCACACTCATTGGGGTCGATCGAGGCAAAGATGATATCATCAACATATATTTGAGCGTGAATTAAATGTTTTCTGATTTCACGGTGAACAATGTCGAATCAAGCGCTCCTTTCTTTGAATCCAGTAGATAGAAGAAACTTTGATAGCGTATCATACCATGCCCTTGGAGCTTGCTTTAAACCGTAAAAGCCTTCTTCAAACGATAAGCGTGAGTAGGATGCTCTGGATTCACAAAGCCTTGGGTTGGGCGGCGAGCGACTTCTTTAAGATCTCCGTTTAGAAACGTCGTCTTAACATCCATCGATATACTACCATGTTCTTACTTGCGGCGTTAGCCAAGAAGATTACGATTGCCTCGACACGAGCAAGCTGGAGCACATGATTCTTCAAAGTCAATACCCTCATCTTGACGGTATCCTTTTGCAACCAATCGAGCCTTGTTCTTTAAAACATCACCATGCTCATGAAGTTTCACTTTGAAGATCCACTTTAGAGCAATAATCATAGCACAATCTAGAGCAGGTACTAATTCCCATACATCTAGTCGATCAAACTAATGAATTTATTCTTGCATGGCATTTAACCAATTGTCTTCATTCATGGCAGTTTTCACGTCTTTTGGTTCGATCTTAGAGAGTACGGAGTTGAAAAAGCACCATAAGGCATCGGTTGCAAGTTGTTTCCGTGTGGATCTTGGGCGAGAAAGTTTTCCAATGATGTTGTCCAATGGATGATCATGTGTCCATTTTCTAAGGTGTTCATGTGGTTCTTGTTGAGGAACTGAAGTAGCAGTCGATATCTCCGATGAAGATGGTTCTGCGATGATTCGAGAGCAAATATGTTTTCGAATGGAGCATCTTGGGAGTAGCAAATGGATTAACTTCATCATGGGTGCGAAACACTTCCATGATGTACATTCGATGATTGATGATTTGTTGATGAGACAGTGATCGGCAGCAGCGCTTCTTGACTTAATGATATTGAGGCCGAAGGTTGACTTCATTCACGAGGATAGGAGAGCCTCTATTGATGGAATTGACATTTCATCAGCATTCGGTTCATAGTGTTCATCAAACATTGGATCAAACAATTTCTTTAAATCATCTTATGATGGAGGTACATATGGAGTTTTTCCATGAGAGGTGTGAATAAGGGAACGATTTTGGGTGTAGCAAGCAGTGGCAATGGCTTCAGCCCAGAGAAACATTGGAACCTTTGAGTAAATAAGCATTGTTCTAGCGGCTTCCACAAGAGTTCGATTTAGTCTTTCAACTACACCGTTACGTTGAGGGTTCGTGGAACACTTCTTTGATGACCGATTCCAACACTTTCATAAAACCGGATTAAATCTTTGTTAACGAACTCTGTGCCATTGTCTGTTCGAACAATTCTAACAGTATTGTTAAGTCGAACTTGAAGTTGCTTGATAAGGAAGCAAAATAAATGAATTGTGAAAACTAAACTACGAAGCATGTAAAGTAGGGAAAAATAGAACTATAAGTCTAAGAGAAACGAAACCTCCCAGGCTAAACATCACGACCGAACTCCATATGATAAGGTGCTAAGCAAACGCTAGCATAAGCGTGTGAGATCAATCGATTCCTCATCCAAACATGTCCAATCAAGAGTATAAGGTTCACGATCCAACCAATCCTTCCTCCAAGAGCTTATTAAATATGCAAAAACAAAATAAACTACAAAAACGCGTAAAATTCTAAAACTCACTTTCGTAGGCATCACGGTTGCATTTAGCGTATGCAACAAGACTTTAAACCCCTCGGTGGCCCGAGTGGACGAGTTATAGTCTCGTGAGGGTTTCCAGTGAACATACCCACAAAGTTCATAACAATTTTATTTTTAAAAACACATGTACTTATTTATTTACAATGTACTAAAAATTAATAAAACTTAAAAATGGCAAAATGATGAACAATAATAAAAATACTAATGCTCAAGTATCTTAGGAATGATCCCACAAGACACTTAAACTTATTTGATCCAAACACGAACATACAAAAACAATTTTTTTATTTTTGTATTTTTATTATTTTCTTTTTGGACAGAACACTCTAACCGGATCGGTTACGGGTAGTGACCGATCGGTTGTAAGCGATTTTTTTTACGACTCTAAAATGACTTTTGACAAATATTTACCGAGAGCTCCAACCGTTTCAGTTGGGATTCCAACCGATTCGGTTGGACTGATTTGGGTGGTTTTGGTGTTTTTTTCCGCAAGAACTTTTGAAAACACTTAGAAAGCAAACTTTGAAATGAGAATTTTAGAATACATGAAACGAAATCCCAACATCAAAAACTTGATTTTGATGCAAAGATCATTTGAGCAATTTTGAGAAATTAGAGATTTTTTAAGAAAAAGACAAGCATTCAAGCAAACATCATGAGCAAACATTAAGAGCAATCAAACAAGAGCAAGGAAACAATCATTCATGAGTAAGAGCAATTATCATTCGAACAAACTAGCAAACAAGCAATCAATCAATATATCGAGCAAACAAACAAACAAGCAAACAAACAAACACCTAAGAACAAAAACCAAATCCTCGGCAGCAGCGCCAAAAACTTGATGGGTTCCATCGGGGTTTTAAATTTGTAAACAAGAATTACCGGTTAACTAGGAACACATCCGGGCAAGTATACCCTAGTCAAGTTGTAGTATAGTATATGGTAAATCAAGGTCGTCCCAAGAGACTTGGTTGCACTACAAGTGTTGTTTGTTTGTTTAAGCAAGTAACAAGTAATAAGTTGATGGTTATGATTGTCACGGATCAAACCAACAAAAAAAGCATTATAAGAACAAGCACACAAAGAACATACATGTTTAGACAAATCATCACAAGTTATCATAAGAGCCAAACAAGTATCAAGACATTCATAAGACAAGAACACATCACAAGAATCACATAATCAACACAATCAAAGAACCAAACATGAACAATAGCATTCAACATCATAAAAGTAACAAGGATTTACCAAAAGTAAGATTACATTAGGCAAGGGTGAAGGATTATAGCAACCTTCAAGCCTCCAATCAACTACAATAGTTCTACCAAGCCGGAAAATGATGTCCAAACGCCTTCAACAACCCTTTAGCACACTACACGAATTTGGCAGAGGTTTGTGGTCTTTTGGGGAAGATAAGTTGGTGGAAATTTGTCCTTAAGGGTGGAGGATCGAATTTCACACCTTTGGGATGAAGAGATTGAGAGTGGGTGTGTTCTCTCAAGTTGGGGTTTGCTCTCTAGGTGGAAATTCGTCCTTAAAGGTGGAGGCTTGAATTTCACACCTATAAAGGAGTGGTGGTGGTATGAGAGGTGTGCGAGAAGCTCTCTCAAGTTGTGGTAGGATAGTTGGTGAAAATTCGTCCTTAAGGGTGGAGGCTTGAATTTCACACCTTTGGGGAAGATAAGTTGAGAGAGGGATGTTGTAATAGGTGAAAATTCGTCCTTAAGGGTGGAGGATCGAATTTCACACCTAGAGATGGAGTGGTGGGTGAAAGGGATGAGAAGGATGGAGAAGGGATGATGAAATGAGGTTGCAAAGGCCTCTATTAATACTACTTCTAAGGCTAGGGGTATTAAATGTTGAACTTGGCCTCCAAGGAGCTTAGAAGGACCTATAATACATGTAAGAAGGACCTAGAATCGTTTGGAACAAGTTTGGAGTCTTAGTGATGAAGAAATTGCAGAACCAGGCCTCCCAACCGAATCGGTTGGGCTCCAACCGTTTCGGTTGGTCTACTAGACTGCTCTCTAACTGAAACGGTTGCGGGGCACGACCGAATGGTTGGAGCAAGTTGAAAAAATATCATAAACATCAAAGTTGTAGATCTTTCTCTTAGCTTTCCGTGGCCGTGAACCGGGGGTCAAACGGAGTCCGTATGCAAAAGTTATGGCCAAAATGGTGAAGGTGTGTCGGGAACAGCGAGTCTTCCAATATGTCTTCGTTTAAGCTTCTTTTCTTCATTTCCTTCTCGTTTTCCTTCTTGAACATTATTCTTGAGTCTTTGGACCACTAACTTGATGACTTTACCTTCTCGAATATAATCCGCAAGTCTTGCTTTTGTCGGGAATTCTTCGTATTTTATTTCTTTTTCCGTCTTTTACTCCACTTTCCTGTACTTGGCTACAAATGAACTAGCAAACGCACTTTTATACGATTAAGTAACAAAAGCATATGATTATAGCCAAATAACATACATAAAAGCACATATAACGCTACTAAAAACATGTATAATTTGAGCGTTATCAAACGCCGTCAGGGCTTGTCTCGTCGTCAATGCTCCTTGTTTGCCACCGATCTACTACCATCTCGTCTCAAATATGTTGGGTTTCTTCTTTATATTACAACAATAATGAATATCGGAATGATGATGGAAAACCTATGAAGTAAGGATTTTATTTGATGTACTATTGAATTTATGGTTGTTGTTCTTTTTGATAAAATGGATCCATTAACAACTATAGCTATACACAGATCTGTTTCAAATCAATACTCGTACTATGGCCTATAAAGGAGTAAATGAAACAGATAAAACATGGACTTGTTATCTATACAAATGTTTGTTGGAGTAATATAAATTTGATTATTCTCTTTTGCAGTGAAAGAACAAAAGAAAGATGATGATAGTTCAAACAATTTATTAAATACCAGCATACCCATTGTCATTCTATCCTATATCATATCCGATACCCATTATAATTTCCAGCAAAAAACCAATCAACCCCTAAATAAGCATTGAGGAATCACCATTCTTAAAAAAGACGAAACTCATGACTTTTTGCTAAATAACTACTAAAAATTAAAATACTTATTGCTCACCGCTCTTTATATCGCCAAACATACCCTTCCTAACTCTTAGAGCATTTACATTAGTAACTTGAGTTATTGTTTAACACCAGCCACGTCAGCGCCACATCAGCTTTAACATTTCACCTTAACATCCCCAAAAAACACCCACATCAATAACATCCCAAGTTAAACTTTAACATTTCATATTTTCAATTTCAATCCCTAAACTAAAACAAACACTTCATTTATTAAAAAACATAACCTTAACTTAAACATATTACAATACCAAATATAAAATAACTAAAGAAAATTACAACGAAAAAAAAAAACAAACCATAGCCAATACTTATTCATCATCGTCGCTCTCTTGTTGTTGTTCATGTCGTTCAAGATTCTTCTGCCAAACATGCTCCATAAGGTCCTATTGGAGTTGGGTATGCGTTTGTCGATCGTGTATTTCTTTTGCCTTATCACTGTGAGTATCACATCTTTCGACCCATCTTCGTTGCCTCAAATTTCTTGACGGATCCACCAACACCGTTATAGTCACGTAATGCAAATTTTGATCTTTATAATCATGTTATGCAAAATAATGCAAGAATACATGATTCTACGTGTCGTGACAATTTCCCATTGACGTGTCGGTTGTTGTAGTATACCCCAACGGCCATGAAGCACACCAAAAGCACGTTCAATATCCTTTTGGGCACTTTCTTGTCTCCTTTTAAAGCACGTATGTTTTTCGCCGGTTGTTGCGAGAAGGATTTGTGAAAGTTGCCCATGTGGATAAATTCCATCGACCAAATAATACCCTGCTTCATACCTAGTTCCATTGACCATATAAGGTGCTCTTGGGCATTGTCGGTCATAGACAGACTTTAACATTTTTTTGGGGCGAATTTATTTTGGGAGGGCGAATCGAGATTTTTGTAACCTCAATTAAATTACCCCTAAAACCTATAATATTTACACGGTCATAAATTTTGGGGCATGCGGCCCTCCGGTCTCTATGAAGGTCCGCCTTGTTGTCGATAAGAATGTCGTCGAACAACGGAGACGGTCTAAAACATTAATATCGTTATTCGCCCCCGCCATCCCAAAAAATGCATGCCAAATCCATATATCTTGAGAAGCAACAACTTCAAGCATAATTGTTGGGTATTTTTTATCACCCTAGCAAATTGCCCTTGCCAAGCCAATGGATAATTTTTCCATTCCGGTGCATCGATCAATGCTACAAAGCATTCCGGAAAACCATGTTTTCTTCATGTTGTTGATAAAGTTTTGAATGTCGGCCCGTGTTGGTTTTCTTAAATACTCGACATAAAAATCAATAATGCATTTGTTAAAATTATCAAGACATAATTTTGAAGTACTCGCACCCATTTGCAAGTATTCATCAAATGCATCGAGTGAGGTCAGACGCCCAATTGTCGTATGGCGGACGACGCTTCATTAGAGGACTTAAACTCATTCGACCCGTCTGATCGGTGTTTGCCTAAAGTAAGTAAAATGATATGGAATATTATCGGAAGTATAAGATTCAATACCTTCAACTATTTGCGTGAATAGTTTCTACTCATCTGAAATCTTCTACGAAAATTCGGTTTGAATACTTACAACCTCCAACGAAATAATCGTTGTGCAGACGTTCTTCGCAATCTCACGTTCACGATATATATGGCTACGAGCACGAGTAGGATGTTGAGATGCTTCTTCTTGTTCCAACCGAAGGTGATACTCGTCGGGACACCATAAATTGGAAGTCGGTTTAAGTCATCAACGTCCCGACCAATGCAGAGAATTTCATCAAATTGATTCGGATCCATTGTGAACGAACTTGAATCTTGAATTATGAAAGTGTGAGAGGAAGTATATAAATTGTGAATTTGAATTATGGAAAAGTGAAAAAATGGTGTTTTAGTTGAGTATTTATAGTGGTAAAAAAATGTATTTGATTTTTTTTTTATTAAAACTAGCCGTTAGGGGGTTTTTTGTAATTTTTTTTTTTAAAATTAACGATCACTAGCCGTTGAGGGGGTGATTTTGTAAAATTAACGATCACTAGCCTTCAACGCTCGTTACTTCACTAACGCACGGGGACTAACGTTGCAATAACGCTGGAGGTCCAACGGGTTAACGCCAGTTAACGGCGTTATTTGGCCACTAAAGCCCGTTACGGCGTTACTAACGGAAGTGCTCTTAAAAAAAACCCTTTGATAACGTGAGCCCATAAAACAGCTAAAAAATATGTATTGAAAAAATGAAAATTGAAAAGCAGGTTTAAAAGGCAGATTTGAAAACCCTAAAACCCCTATTGGAGATCACTCCCACCACACTTGTCTTTATAAACACACACACACACCACTTCATTTTCAACCCCTTATTAACATCAAGCATGTCTCTTCGACCTAACGCGAGGACGGAGGTGCGGCGTAACCGCTACAAGGTTGCCGTAGATGCCGACGAAGGTAGGCGAAGGAGAGAGGATAACATGGTGGAGATTCGCAAGAATAAACGAGAAGAGAATTTGCAGAAGAAGAGACGTGAAGCGGTTGCTGGTGGTGCTAATCAGTTTCCCTTGCAGCCTAATCTTCAATCTGCTTCTGCTAATGAAAAAAAGGTTGTCTTCACTATTATAATCTGCTTTTGTTTATTTTTTTCAACTTTTAGGGTTTAGATTCTAATGTTTGGGGTTTGAAACATGTTTATAAATTTTAACTGATTGAAAAGTCAAAATAATAGCTGTTTGTGCGATGACCTAGGGCTCGCGTTATATTCACTCATTTCGCTTAAAAGTAAAAAATAAATAAAAATATGTAAGTCTATTGGTTTACTAAGGGGGTGTTTGTTTAAGCTTTTACATGGATTATGAGCTTATTTGGTTTTCGCCTTATATTTTTCCGGACTTGTGGGCTTATATAATATGGAATATATGTTGCACACATCATTGTAGTAGATCTTCTGATTGATAAATATTACAACGAAATCAGCTTGTGGAATTTGAGAGCTACATTTAAATTGTATATTTCATGTCTTGTACAATCTGGATTAGGAGGTCTTGTACTTTTAACCACTCTAGAAAATTAAGAGAAATGACATCCAAGGCCTTTGGTCTGGTGGTATGTGAGTTGCCCACCAACCTAAGCGTTGTGGGTTCAAGCATCGCTAGAGGCATTTGTGAGATATATTGTGAAATAGGTGGTGTAGGGTGCGAAAAAATTGCCGACATTATAACTAATACAAAGCTATATTTCTGAAATGATTCATATAACGTAAAGTACATGTATCAGTCTCTTGATTCATATAATGTAAACTACATGTATCGGTTTCTTGATTCAAAAGTTTATGTTTAACTAAGGTTTTGGTTGTTGCAGTTAGAGAACCTACCTGCGATGGTTGCAGGAGTGTGGTCTAACGATAACAATTTGCAACTGGAGGCAACCACTCAGTTCCGCAAGCTGTTGTCGATAGGTACACTATGATCTTTTTAATCTTTCTTTAAAGGGTTGTGTTTTTATTTTTAATCTTATTTATGTTTAACTGTCACATTTGCTGTACAGGTTGTCTAATTTGAAATATTTTTTTGTTTTAGAACGCAGCCCTCCTATTGAAGAAGTTATTCAATCTGGTGTCGTTCCTCGCTTTGTCGAGTTTCTTGTGAGGGAGGATTTTCCTCAACTACAAGTGAGTTATGTACTTTTAACACGTTTGAGTTTTCACCTTTAATTGGTGTGCAAAAACATTTGTATACATACAAATCTTTCTTTTCGTGTAATAGTATATGTGTATTTTTTTTTTGCTGTAGTTTGAGGCAGCTTGGGCTTTGACTAATATTGCTTCGGGCACATCTGACCACACAAAAGTGGTGATTGAACATAATGCTGTTCCAATCTTTGTGAAACTTCTTGCATCTCCTAGTGATGATGTTCGGGAGCAGGTTAGTTATTTTCACATTCTGTATGCTTTTTCTTTAGTTTGTGAATTGTCTGTTAAGCATTATCTTAATGTTCATTTAAGTAGTTTTAACTGGAAATGAGTTTAATATCAGTTCCCTTTATCTGCCTGTAGGCTGTATGGGCATTAGGGAATGTTGCTGGTGATTCACCCAAGTGCCGTGATCTTGTACTTGGGCAAGGTGCTTTGATCCCTTTACTAGCCCAGTTGAATGAGCACGCAAAGTTGTCTATGTTGCGAAACGCCACTTGGACACTTTCCAACTTCTGTAGAGGCAAACCCCAACCTTCGTTTGATCAGGTTGGTGTTTGAATACCATGGCTTGTTAAGGAGTCTATCGTCACTATCGATATGTATTTCTTCTTTTGCGTATGTCATCTGCATATTGAATGATCGTCTCTTTTCGCTATGTGTTTTGTTAGACAAGGCCTGCACTGCCGGCTCTACAGCAACTTATTCATTCAAACGATGAAGAAGTGTTGACCGATGCTTGCTGGGCACTCTCGTATCTTTCAGATGGTACAAATGATAAAATCCAAGCTGTAATTGAAGCGAATGTATGCCCCAGACTTGTTGAGTTACTGAAGTGAGTGTGCTAATCATTTTGGTTCTACTTATGCTATCTTTAGGTCTGTTTAGCTTCTCATATTCTGCAATTTGGATCATCTGTGTTTCAGTCATCCTTCTCCTTCAGTACTCATCCCTGCTCTTCGCACGGTTGGAAACATTGTTACTGGTGATGATATGCAAACTCAGGTATCGGTCTAAGACAACTCTTAGTGCAGTAGGATGTTAGGATCCACAAACTTTCATATAGTTTGTCATGTTATGCTTGAAAAACTTACTGCATTTAGTGTCATACTTGCTTCATTTCTCCACTAATCGTTCTTACTGGTCAGAAACACTGATCAGAAAGTACTCTTTGACTACCACAAACAAATATTATTTTCTTGTTCTCCGCTGATTCTAACTCAAATTAAATTGAAGTTTAACTTTCTAAAGAGTTAAATGGTTAGTGTATTTTGAGAACATCCTGGAAAGAGAAGTAAGTTAACTTTGGAGAAATGAGTAGTGGAGTATATCTTTGTAGGTTTTTAAAATGTGGACTTGATGTTTTCTTGTTTATTTTACCTTATTCCGCCAACATGCTCTCATTAGCTGATGTTTTTATATTCCATTGCCCCTTGGTACTTCCAAAAGTTTTGAACCTATGTCATTGTGATGGAGCAACTACTTTGCATATATCTGATGTTCGTGCTTGCTTGGTTATGACCCGTTACTTGAATACTAAAGCTATAGTATGACATTCGTTTTTGGTTATGACACGTTGCCTAAATACTAAAATACTAAAGCTGTACTCCTTACTTCCCAAAATAAAGGCACTGCTTGAATCTGTTTAACCAAGTCATACACCTAAACGTTGTATATTTTGTAGCAAATAAACTTGATATTATACTCTACAAAAATTACTTGAGTTTGAAGAGATAGTTATTAAAACTTTGCCAAAAGGACGTGCTGCGTTTAAGTTATATTGAGATGTCGTTAGATTCTAATAATTCAATAATAATGGTGTAGAGACATCCTGTTGTCTTTTGAATTGCTTAATATATTGGAGACCAGTACACTATCAACCTGTTCCCTCTTATGGGAGTAAGCAGATAATGGTGAGCCTGGTTTTTTTAACTATTCACCACCCTATAGTAGACTTAGAAGCTTGTTTTTTGCTCTTGAAAACGATTATCAGTTTTATTGTGTTCTACTTGGGACAGGGATAACTAGATAGTTGTGGAGCTTGTTCTTTTATTCATTGCTGCGAAGAAAAATGTTGTTTGATGCCATACATAGTTATTTTATATACATTACTATTATGTGATATAAGAAAAAATGTAGACTTCTTTAATTGTAGCAGAGACTGAAGTAAAGTTCTGATAATGTGCTCACTTGGTAGCTTCATTACAAGCATGGTTGACCCATTTCATTTGTGTTTGTATGTGTTCTAGTATATCATCAATCATCAAGCACTGCCTTGTCTTTTGAACCTGTTGAGCAATAATCACAAAAAAAGCATTAAGAAGGAAGCTTGTTGGACTATATCAAACATCACTGCTGGCAACAAGGAGCAGATTCAGGTCAGATACGTTCACTGATTACTTATGGAAGTATGAGCTCGCATGTGATGCAATACTTGTTCATCCACGCTGAATTTTCAGCTTTTTTCATTCTGCTGCATCTTTGACCGTCTATTTCTTGTTTCTACAGACAGTGATCGAAGCAAATATCATTGGACCTCTAGTTCATTTGCTTCAGAATGCAGAATTTGACATCAAAAAGGAGGCTGCATGGGCTATTTCAAATGCCACTTCTGGTGGAAGCCATGATCAAATTAAGTAAGATTCTTTACAAGGAATATTTAAATCTCTGTTTACGTTATTTTCCTCTTTCAGTTATTGATGATTTTATCATGCAACGATGATTGCAGGTATCTTGTTAATCAGGGATGCATTAAACCGCTGTGTGACCTACTTATCTGTCCAGACCCTAGAATTGTGACTGTTTGTTTAGAGGGGCTTGAGAACATATTGAAGGTTGGTGAAGCTGAGAAGAGTTTGGGAAGATCAGGAGATGTTAATCTTTATGCCCAAATGATCGATGACGCTGAAGGATTGGAGAAAATCGAGAACTTACAGAGTCACGATAACAATGAGATATATGAGAAGGCAGTAAAGCTTCTCGAGACATATTGGTTGGAGGAAGAGGATGATGCCATGCCACCTGGCGAGGGCGCCCAACCTGGTTTCAATTTTGGAGGTGGTGATGTTTCTGTTCCCAATGGTGGCTTCAACTTTAACCAATAGAAGGTATGTGCATATACATGTTTATTTTAAAATTTTATACAAATAGTTGTACTAGGTTTTTAATGTGTTCATATGGATTTATTTTTTCAGATTTTCTCGAGGTTAGTGTTGGACATCTGAGGTTTTGGTTCAGTATTGTAGTGTGGTTGAAGTTTATGGAGGGGTTCAGTTCTCTTCCAATCAATAGCGGTGAAGTGTTTATGAATTATGTAAAAGCAATATGTTATTTCTCTATGCGGAGGCATTTGACATTTCAAATTGGGATTTATAGAATTTTCCCTCATTTTGTTATTTCGTTTGTTATCTACTTGGGAATTGCCAATTCCTTAGATCTGCCTGTTTTCTGGTGTATGCTTATTAATCTGTGGATGATAATGCACCATCATTGTTTCTTCTTATGGAGATGAATTTTGTTCATATTCAGGTTTTTGAGGATTCCATTTTTAACTGTCATAAGTGGATCATGACTTTCTTATGGTGTATATTCACTCGGAATTGGGATTAGTTTTCACTTATTAGATTGAAGTCGGGTTCTGATATCCAAAGCGTTTAGCATGATTAGGAGTTATAGCACCCCTGTGCTTGAACCTTCAGGCCATTTTTTTTTAAATGACACTTAAAGCTTGTGCTATTTTCTGCATTTTGATGTTAGGTTCATTTTGGATTAGTATTAGGCTAATATCTTTATTAATTATGCTATGATTTGTTATCTCCTTTAACTTGGTGCGTTGTGCTGATTTTCTGCTGTTTGGTGCCATTCTTGTGCTTTAAACTTTTGCTTATCTGTCTTTACTTTGGACTAATCATGAAATTAGAGTAAGTGATTAAATACACATCTTGTACAGTTTTATGACAGTACACTTTGGCAATATAGTAAATCTGAATCTATTTTCACCATGCTCAGTAAGAATTTACCTATCTTTCTTCAAAGGGGATGACCAGTACAGCCTGTTTTTTGATGTGTACACCTAAAAAATATGTATTTCGAGCTTTTGACTATTGTCACTTCCAAAGTTCCAAGCAATGTACTCAGCATCATAAATAGAACAGCAACTAGTGGTTTCATCACAAACTAAATTATGAAATGTTGCATACATGAAAATTGACATTTAAATACTTGCACTATGTAACTCAAAAACCCTAAACAGCAGTTCAATATTCACATGGATTTCAATGAAACAAGGAGAATTCACACAAAAGTACCAAAATATTCATTACATGATACATTTTAAACATCAAAATTAGACGTAGGGCGACAAAGAAGATAATGCCAGCCACTGAACCATACCCCTGAACTTATGTGAAGTTTTTCACATCAGATAAGGTAATAACTTGACTTACTAAGTAAACCATAGATACCAACAACTTTATGGCGAGTAACTAGAAAACGGATCAAACTCTGACATTCTTCTGTTTATATCTTTCCACACAGTAACCCATCTCATGGCAGCTTTAATCTTGCACCATCTTCCCCTGGGTGACCCGTTTCTTGAGAAACATACGTCAAAATCAGAAGAATCTAAATCCATAGCCTGATTGTTCGGTGACATTCCATCTGGAAGATTAAAAGCATCATACTCCACAGCAACTCCCAGATGACTGCTACCATTCAAGCCACTACTATATGGGTGTGAAATCTGCATTTGCAATTGATCTGTAAAACATTAAGGTTCTATAAGCAACAAGAGATACAATAACTATACCAATGATTAAAAATCATTCACAGAATAAACAACATTAAGATCGGTTAACCCTTTCTGTTTGTACGGAATTCACATGAATCCAAACAATGTCTAATTTCCAACACTTTACTTGTGAATGAACGATTTGAGTTATGGTTATCTCTAATGGGTAAAAGCAAATTACTTTAAGGAAACATGTCAAATGTGTCAAACGGGTAAAAAAAGACCAAAGATGCAGTTGTAATGCATTTAGCCTTTCTAAATTATTTCCTTTACAGAAATTTTGACAATTACTGAACTAATATAATTTTCATAATCATATTTAACAAACTATATCACTTTCTTAAAGACAAATATAGACACAAATGTTTCGGGGATCAACCCAACCTGACCCATACCAAAGCCTTACCCATTTCCGTCCCTCTATTAAAGAGTATATTTTATTTTCTCCCTTTTTGTGTGACGTATTGAAAGTTCATATAAAATTAAAAAGACCCAAGAAGAACAAACAGTTTGTGAAACAAGAGCTTGGATATAAAGTAATATTGCTAATTGAGTTGTACATGAAACATTTACACAAAAGGTTTATGTATCTTGGTGTGGAAAGGAGGTATTAAAATCCTGCATACCTAAACTAGCACTTCTAAGAAGGTCACTGTGAAGGTTGGCAGCTAGCACTGGTGTTGCAACCACTGACAGATCGTCAATTGGTATCATCCCGGCCCATTCTTTGTAAACTTGTTGCTTTAACCCTTCTACCATAGTCTGCCAATATATATTAAAAACATCAGTTGAATGCTCATAATTGGATTCAGCAAATATCATGATCCCTGTCACATCAGGTATGAAGTACAAACCTTCTGAAAATCATCCAGTACATTAATGGAGAGATAATTTTCACCATCAAAAGTTGCACCGACAACCTCCAAAATGGAATTGAACAAGATCCCGATCCCATCTGCACAGCTGTACATGTACACCTTGTCATCTAAAACACAAGTTTTGGCGTGCTTGATAATTGTCTTCCATATGGTGTTATTGGGCCCGCCGAGTAGCTATATTTTCGAGGTGAAAGATTATTGTTATTCATCCATTACAAATTCATAAAAGTATGGAAATAACAAGGAGAATCTATTACCATGCATAATGAGGACCCGTTAGTAGTATACACTTGTAGAAAGTCTTTCAAGGTATATATGTTGTGTACTCCCAAACGCGTATCCAATTTCCCACCTTTTGCTATCTTTTCCAAGCGCCATACCTCATCATCCAAGGATGGAGGATGGTGCTTCTTGTATGCTAAATAAAGACAAAAAAACTCTATAAGCGATGAGTACAGACTACAGATAGCTAGTATAAATATAATTCAGAGTTCTTGAATTGGTTGTCATATCAGAGTAAGATATAATAGAATCTGACTGAGCCGTTCTAAAAAAAATAGAATCTGACTGAACAGAGTATTTAGGGTCAAAATATCAGTTTCATGCCAGTTGTAACAAAGCTGATTATCTAATATATATCCTATTAAAATTTTCTCACAGCAAAAGCACATCGCAACAATATCTCCTATATCCCATATAGATACAACTCATTCGCTAATTCTGTTATCTAATATCACATACTCACTGTCAAAATGCACATCCAAACACCCTTGCAGTAGAAAGGTCTAGAATAGTGATCAAGACAACAAATGAAATGAGTTAAACATAGAAAAGGGAACTTACACTCTCCTCTTTGATCTTTGACCACAAATGCTTCACTTCTTGCTTCCTGATTCTCACTTCTGAATTTTGAACTTTGCCCCTATCCTAAACTTCCTGCTTCTCCTCCAACTCGAATTATCAGTAAAATACAGATCACCTAAATCCGCAACACCTTCTTTCAAAGTCACTACCAAATCTCCTGTCAATAACGGCCTTTTGCCATCTCTTGCAAATATAACTTTGGCATCAAAATCAGTCTGAGACCAATCTTCATGATCGTCAGCAGAAAAATCACCATCAAGAGGAACAATCACTATCCTTAGTGAAGATAAGGGTCCATTTGATACGATCCTATTTGAATCAACATCAAATAGTACTAATCGGATAGCACTATTGTGCTCAGACTCTATCCTATTGCCAGTGAAATATGTACGACGCATCTGAGTCTGAAAACGGCTGCAATGACGTCGTACCACGTGATCCAAGTGCATCAGAAGGACACCTAGAACGAAGAAATGCAAAACTGTTACATACCAAGTAAACAGAAGAGTCATATTCTATGCACTCAAGAGACATATTCTATGCTCAAGCAATTTTTTTATTTTGAATGGCATGCTATGCTCAAGCATGCCGTCAAGATCTTATGAAAGGAAAACAATATGTGCAGATGACAAGTTTGAAATTGAGATGGAGATGCTACCTTGGTAAATTTCCAAAGAACCTCTCTAACACACGCTGCACCTCATCTCGTACCTAATAAGACACACATAAGCATTTACCGAAACTTGCTCTTAACGAAGTTACTGTAATAAAAGTAAAGAAGACAAGACAGTACCAATCTTCGAATTAATTGTTCCAACGTTCCCTCAAATTCTTCTGATATAAACCGCTGCACCACATTAGTAGCATCACTACAAAGAAAACAATACCCGCATCAATAACATTGAGTAATAATAAAAAAACATGCAACTGTCAGCTGTTTTACAAAATCTGAATAACTCACTTTGAATATCCATATTCCTCTGGTTCTTGATTAGAGGGTCCCGATCCATCCCATTCCTTCTCCTCCTCTTCGTTGTTGTCACTATAACGTCTTTTGAGTCCCATCAAACACCATAAAAGACAATCGATTTAGGAAAGGAATAGATGTAACTGTGAACCGCCTTATGACTAATCTTATATACAGCACGAAATTTATTTGAAGGCCTTCGGAAACTTCCAAGTAAGTTAAGATTATTTGCATCCCAAAATGTGGGTATCCACAGTCCAAAAGAGTGTGGGATTGTCAACTTCCTTAAAAGTGCAGGATCCAACATCATATCTTTTTCCTCTTATATTTAAACACAAAATCTATGTCTTTGCACTTGTCATCATTAATCAATATTGCTGAATTTTATACTCTTGCTAATAATTAGTACATAATTACTAAATTCCTATAGCTTTTATATAGACCATTTATTATCAATCAACAGTGAAAGCTGACATAACTTAAAAGAGCTAAATCATTAACATTATGTTAACTATTCATCTCCCGGGTTAATGTCATAAAATAGAAACGATTATCCGTGTAAGTATTTTGTCATTTTTATGTCGAAAACTAGCAACTTATTTCTCAAATGTTTTAGATTGGTCATGATAGAATTCCTGAAAAACAACCAAAGTATATACTAACTTAAGGGTTTAGTCTGCGGACATCATTTATTTTGTGGATAAGAACAATTTTTTTTGCTTTTGCTTTTTAAATTCATTCTTTTAGGGATTTCACGATTTTTAGACATTTTCGCTCCTCTTAGCTAGTAGAAAATTTTTTCCTCGAAGGGCAAAAATATGTACTCTAAAAAAGATTAATTTAAAAGAAAAATATTCACAAAAACAAAAAAAATATGTTCACTACGTGCAAAAAAATGATAACTTTTTAAATCAATAACGTATTGTGAATGAACGTCTAAATTGTACAATTAATTATTAACTTGGCATACAATTAATTAATGTAATGTAATGTAAGGTGGTTTGAAAAAGAGAATCTGGAGGGTCCCACTAAGAAACAGAAAGAAACAAGCGAGTAATTGTCGTAAAAACAAAGAGTGAATGAACGCGTACCTGCGAAATTGGTTAGTTGATGAGAGGGGGTTTGTTAGTTAATGTTTTTTACCAAGAAGATTAGTGGAAGCTGCAGAGACGCGTGTACAGAAACAAGTCTTGATTTTCAATTTCTTTTCTATTTTGGGTTATGTTTGATTTCAGCTTTAATTTTCGCTGGAAATATCCATGTAGGCCCATTTAATTTGGAGGGGGGTTTTAGGGGGAGTTTAAATAGTAGCGAGGTACCCGCGCGTGAGGTTGTAGCGGATATCATGTGACTAAATATTTGGCGAATAAATGTTATTTTTTTTAGGCGGCTGGATTTTAGAGTGAAATTGTGTTACATGTCTGTGTACATTGTGTTTAGAGAATTGTATTTTTAAGATCGAGAATGATTTGTGCTTTACATACTTGTAATAGGTGAGAAGATCGGCCGATCCCGACCCTACCGACCGAATCCCGACAAGCTCGAATCCCGACAAGCCAAGAACACAAACCGACTCCCACCCCGACAAGCCCGACTAACATGATTCGGACTCGGATCGAACGAGATTCGGATTTGATCGGTTTATTTGTTGTTTTGGTTTTCGCCCGTCCCGACCCGATCCCGACAAGCCCGAAACCCGACTAACCGAAAAGCGAACCGACTCCGACCCCGACAAGCCCGACTAACATGATTCGGACTCGAAATCGGACGGATTCGGGATTCTATTGGTTTCTTCACCCCTACTTGTAAATTATGTTTGATTATCAGATTCTTAAAATTTATTTATATGGTCTAAAATAATTAATAAAAAAAAGTAATATAGATTACTATCTAATTTTGAATTATATTTATAATTCTTATTTTTTTGACTTATTAAATAATTTTTTTATTTATATAACTTTATTAACCTTACTATTATAATACCCGTGCACGCACGCACGGGGTTTAAAAAAAAATATTTTGTATTAATACCGAATATTTTGTGTTTAAAGGTAATTACACATAATTATATACTTATGCACGAGTTTTCCATTATATATTAATATCCATTAGAATTTATTAAAATAAAATTTTGTAAAAATTTCTTTTAGATAACTCAAGATTTAACTATATTTGCTATTTAAATTTCACTGTTGATATTATGTTGTACACAAGATGCGAGTTTAGTAATACATAATTAGCGTCGATGAAGTCAAAATATATATAAAGTTTTAAAAAAATGTTTTTCTACATATCCTTATATAAATAAATAAGAATTACATGATTCATTGTTATAAGTACAATCACGCATATTTTTTTTCTTCATATTATAGTATCTCGTACTTACAATTTGATAATTATATTTTCGTTTTCAAAAATTTAGCCGTATTTAATATTCAAATTCGTGTCCACATAATCATACTTTTAAAATAAAATAAACGAGTCCTTATCGAACTTATATAAGAAAAGAAATATTTTGATATTTATAATCCTATGCATATTTATATGTTGTAATTTTAAAACAACATATATATTGTATTTTAATATATAAACTATAATGGTGAATTTGTTTAATTTCTAAAGTTATTATAAATCATGAAAACTTATAATATTACACTTAACCTTATATAATTTTTAAAAATTCAACCACTAAAGTTTTATTAATTACCTCATATTTTTTAAGTTTTGTTTTACAAATATTGTTATAAGTATAATCACAGATATTTATTTTTATATTAAAGTAACCCGTGCTTACAATTTGATAATTATATTCTCTTTTCAAGAATTTAACCGTATTTAAAATGTAAACTCGTGTCACATAAGTTAAACTTTTAAAACGAAATAAGTGGGTCCTTATCGAACGAATATAATCTTATGTAAATTTATATGTTGTTATTTTAAAACAATATATACATTGTATTTTTAAGATATAAAGTATAGAGGTATAAAGTATAAGGGGTATTTGTTTATAATTCAAAGTTATTAAAAACATGGCGCTTATAATATTAATCGAACTCTATATAATTTTAAAATTCAACCACTAAAGTTTTATTAATTACCTTCTTTTTTAAGTTTTGTTTTCACAAATTTGACACCTATATTTTTATGTGTTTTTTCTACCAACCAAAAAATTTCACCAAATTTATTAAAGTTTGAACAAAATCAATTAAATTATGAATTTTATTAACCAATCACATCACACGATTTTGCTTACGTGGCGAAATCGAGCTCTCATATTGGCCTAATTGTTTTTTCAATAAGAATGAATTCTCTCCGATGACCAGACACGACCAAGTTGCCACAGTCGATGACCAAGTTAAAAAGAAAAAAAAAAAAAGATTGAAAGGAAAGTGTGTAAATATCGCTTGAAAAACAACCGATTGCTTTTTGGGTTGCCTCGGCCGATCCTCGACCTACACCCCACATTGGTCATTTCAAAGTTATTTTGTCGCGAAGTTGATGTGGCACCCATGACTCCTAGGTGACGATCGTGTCCGACTTTAAAGGTTGACCAAAATCAATTTAACTTTGACTTTTATTAACCAATCACATCTCACGATTTTGTTTACGTGTGTGCCCCAATAGGCTCACGATTTCTAACCGTATAACATGCGATCCGACTCACATATTCAAAAATTCCTACCATAAAATTCCTATATAGGCACTAAAACACATCTTTGGTACATTAAAATACATTCATGTATTATCTAAATCAAGAACTCAAGTTAATTATACATTCATAACTCGAGTAGGCGATAAAATCCTTCTACGACAATCATGTGTTGATACTTAATCCTCTTCTAAAAACGACACAAAAAATTGCATTACACTTTAGTATGTGCGATAAGATCATAAACCGCAAAACCACTAATATGTTGCATTATAGTGAGGATAACAACAAAGTTAGTCATAACATCAAATAAGAAAACTTCAGATTAGAACAAATGGGGTGTTTGGTATGCTTATTAAATTTGCTTATTGGCTTATTCAATTACCAAAACACAATAAGTCTATGATAAAACTATAAGCTTTTTTGAGAAGCTTAGTAAAAAAACCCCGAACTCACAACTAATTCTATCATAGCTTAGTGTGTTTATAGTAAAACACAAATATTAAGCGTAGAACTTTTCAATAAAACATTAAAAAATAAAAAAATAAAAAATAAAAAAGTTACTAAAAGTTGGTGTGTATAACAAAAAGTTAAACCATAAAAACTTACTAAAACTATCACCAGATAAGGCGTAAGTTCAAAGCTTACATTGAAGTCTCTTTCTGATTCTATTCGGAAGCAAAAGATGTTAACACATAAATCATAAGTATAGAGAATGGTTGTATCTCACATCCGTGAATACCAACTCAATAACATTATCGCAATATAAGAACGTAATAACCGATTAAAACTATTTATTCTTGCTTAATAATTCTCATGTACATACTTTTATTTCTTTACAACGGCCAACTATTACGGTTTTTTTTTTTTTTTTTGAGGTGATTGTTATGAAATAAGGATTGTGATGCATGCATTTTTTTATAATTTAAGGAAAACACCTTCTAAATTAACCCATGACTATCTAGCCCATGAGGATTTTTTTTTTTTTTTTTTTTTTTTAACTAAATAGCTTTGTAAACGCTTTTAATCGACAAACATGTTGAGGTTGAGGTTGTTATTTAACTTTAACTATTGATATCATGTTGTCCAAAATGTGCGAGTTTAGTAGCACATAACGAAGCGTTGATGAAGTTAAAATATGTCCGTAAAGTTTTAAAATGTTTTTATGGATATCCATATATAAATTTTAAATAATAATTCACGGTAGTTGTTATAAGTAGAATCACAGATATTTATTTTCATATCACAAGAACTCATGCTTACCATTTGATATTTATATTCCTTACTAATA
Source organism: Chrysanthemum lavandulifolium (assembly GCA_022545495.1). Taxonomy (NCBI): domain Eukaryota; kingdom Viridiplantae; phylum Streptophyta; class Magnoliopsida; order Asterales; family Asteraceae; genus Chrysanthemum; species Chrysanthemum lavandulifolium. Next base: position 117,725,842 of record CM040238.1, on the reverse strand, counting down.
TTATAAAGTATAGGGGTATAAAGTGTAAGGAGTTATTTGTTTTTTTTCTAAAGTTATTAAAAACATGGAAACTCAGTAATTTTACACTTAGCTCTATATAAATTATTTAAAATTCAACCACTAAAGTTTTATTAATTACCCCTCTTTTTATAAGTTTATGTTTTCATAAATTTGACACCTATATTTTTATGCATTTTTTCTTAACCAAATTTCTCCACCAAAATTATTAAGTTTGACCAAACCAATTTAATTTTGGCTTTCTATTGACCATCATATTGCTCGATTTTGCCTACGTGGCAAATTCGAGCTCTTCTATTGGTTTAATTTTTTTTCAATAAGAAGGGTTTTGCAAAAACACTCCGAAATGATGTAATTCTTTTATTATATAAAAGATGTATAAGCCAATAAATTTTTAAATAAGCTAAAATATTAAAACTTATAAAATATATTTTATAAGCTGAATTCAAATAACCTCGCAAACCAACAAATAACCTTAAAAACACACCTCCTTAGTTAGGGCAGAGCATCAAAGATCCAAAACCGAACCGAACCGGATCGACCAAACCGACAAAAACCGAGCCGACCCGACATCATGTCGATTCGGTTTCATGTTTTGCATGTTTTCGGTTTCGGTTTCGGGTCGGGTCGGGTCGGCCCAAAACCGACAAAAACATACCTAAATACACCTAAACCGAACTGACGGCCTGACACAAAACGAACTGACCCGACGGCCCGTCGGTTCGATTTCGGTTTAAGTTTTTCATGAATTTCAGTTTTCGATTTTGTCAGCACAGGTCGGATCAGGTCGGTTTTAGACCGATACTCAGCCCTAGAACTTAGTTATCTTCTTCAAAATGAAACTTCACTTTGAGCATTCTTTTTCAGTATAGACTAACCTTTCTACAACTACTTAACTTCAACCAACAACAACTTTGACATTTAGAAACCTAAAACTTATTTGTTAAAAGATGTTATATCTGCATAACATTTGTTACCATTCAACTTATTTTTACTTGCAGCAGTGACATTAAAAACTAGAACCAAATAAAACAAACGAACACACACACAACATTGCGTTGCACCATCAAATTTAAGAACAACATTGAAATTGGTAGGAAAAAACATTGAAAAACACCGTGTGGTGTAATTTATATATTGTAAAAAATTCCTATTCTCGTTGTCTTGTAGGTTAATGCATATAACTTAAAGCATCTTTAACGCTAGCTCTTTAGAAAGATCTTTACTATTTTAAAGGTTAGTTGTGTTGCCACACCATTTTATTAAGAATGGCACACCATCCTGTCTTTTTCAATAAACACAAAAAATTAAAAAAGAAAAACTAGTTCTGTTTTTATCCAAATTATTATTTTTTCAAACCTCTCTCTTCAATCAATGCAACCAATGTGGATCTGGGAAACAAATTTAACACTTCACATAATAATCTTGACCCACATATACAAGTAAAAAGAAGAAGTGTTAGTGGTAGTTCAGATCTGGAAAAAAAAAGAAGGATAAGTGTTGGTGGTGGCTGACGACGGGTTTATGGGTATAGTTATTTTGAGTTATAAACCGAGAAAAGAATTGTTTGAGTGGGTATGGTTTTTCGTGGTGGGTTTGTGGTGTTTAGTAGTTGTGGCGGTGTAATGACGCAATGCAAGTGGCAGCAATGGTGGAAGTGGTGGTGATGGCGGCGGTTCTTGGAGTTGGTGGTGATCGATCTTTAGTTTATTAGGCGATACATGGATACCTTAAAGAAGCTCGTTAGTTTATATACTGCTTAGTTTATATATGTGTCTCCACATCACACAAAGTTACAACCAATTGATATTTTCTTGAAGTATTTTTGATCTTTTTCAATCTTATCTTGTATATGTAATCGAGTAATGTATGTTTTTGGAGAATGAACAAAATAGAAAATGAAGGAAGGGCGGTGAAATGAGTATTGATAGTTGGTCAATGGGCCCATTCACTTTTACTAAGTAAGAAGAAAGTGATGTGTAGTAGAGTAGTATTTTTATAAAATGTTATCAGTGGTGTGTTATCCATAGCACCCTTTATAAAACTTATCAAGTAGCTTGTAAGAGCTTTTGCAATTGACTTGATATTCTTGCTATTCTTTTATTTCCTTCAAATAACAGAAATTTTTGTACTTTAGCGATCATAGAAGTATAGTTGAATTGTACTTGTTTTACCGGTTTTAATTTGCTACTACAAAATTCTATGCAATTCACCCTCTTTTATGCAACTTAAATGCTATTGACTTTGTTATGGGGTAGTCTAATAGGGCACCCCATGAATTGCTTCCCAAGCACCTCATGGGTAGGGTGTACTATTTTCGCACGGATTTTGTTTTTTTTTTTTTTTTTTTTTTTTTTTTATTGTGTAGTGTTTAATTTGTGTAGATATTTAATTTGTGTAGTGTTTTTATATGTATAGTGTATTTATTCACAGAAATGTTTTATATGTGTGATATTTATTTGTGTAGTGTTTTATGTTATGTTTTTATCACAGATTTGTTTCCATTTAATTAAACAATAACATTAAAACATTAAACAAAGACAACAACAAATGCTACTACTACTACAACAAAATCTACTCCACATGAAGATTATTAATGTCATCTATAAGGTCATAGAGTATTCCACTCGACTGACATGCGTGATCCAAAACAATAAATATTGCATATGTATCCAAATAGCTAAATTATATATAAATAAAATCTTAAAAGACACAATAATTTTACATTGACCATTATACCCTCTTATTGGTATCTTCTTATAATTATTATTACTCCGTTTATCACTCTTTCATCATCTCCTTATATCCTTATCAAAGTTTAAGAAACCCAGATGCTTCTTATAAAAATCAAGAACACGTATATCACTATTACTAATTTCTGAATGGCTTTTCAATCCGACGCTTTTCTATTCGACAAAGCCGCATATACTATTTAAAACTCAAACATGCTCCTGTTGATTATTTATAATGACTAGGTGTGTCTTTCTCCCAATCAATTATAATTCAAGCAATATCATAATTTCACCATGCTAAAACTGTGAAACTGTTCGTTAAATTCTCACTTTGATAAAACTTCAATTCGTGTTATCATTTCATTTCGTCACTCACTGAAAAAACATGACATCTATTCTTTGAACTCAAGAACTTATGTTAATTTAATTGGTTATGTTTTGTTGTGTTGTTATGTATAATATTTTATAGTTATAAGTGGGGTATTAATATAAGAGATGAAGGACAAAGGGTATAATGGGTTTAGAGGTATATAATAATTATCTTGTATTTTATGATTTTATTTAATGTATAATAAAATTATTTGGATATATGTGTAATATTTAATATTTTGTAAGGATAAATATGTAATTATAAATTTAAGCAAGATATATATGCAATTATCGATATTTGGAAAGATATATATATATATATATATACGAGATTATCAACCCGCCACACGCCCTGTGATAGTGGTTGAGGCTCATGCTTTTACCAATAATGTTGTATATGATGGATTTAGATACGTGTTAGAATTTGCATTTTATTTATTATTTAGATTGCTAATAATGTTATCATTATTTGAGTTTATATTATCTTTGTGGAATCTATACTTAGATGCCTAATAATGTTATAATTACTTTTGTATTTACATTACTTTATTTCCATTAAAAGTTTTTATTAACATAGTCTTTTCATATGTAGATTTTAATTTGAGTAAGTTACATAAGTGTTTTGTTTCTTATTTATTTGTGTCTTTGTTATTAGGAATTATATAACTATTCGTACTCTTCAACCAAAATTTTGAGTTGTTAGAGAATTTGATGAATATTTCGGGATCATCAAAATTGCATGATTGTATGCGTTTGTGGTTTCAGGCAATGTGACGCCAAGATGATGATTATCAAAGTTGCTTTTTGATTGTTGTCATCATTTGAGGCGTGTAATGGCTAAAAACAACACGATGATTTTGAACATGGAAGCGTTAGGTCATCGTATGTAGCTTTAGATTCGATTGATGCTTTGAGAAAGACGCAAGAGAGGCATCGTGTAATGCTTGAAAAATTAGTTACTTTGTTTTGGGAAGCTAAAGACGGTGTTCGTGAGGAAGAGTCAAATGCTAAAAAAATGAATGAGTTTAATTAGTAAATTTTATTTAGATATCTTTGATGGTATTAAAATTTTTAGTGTTTTTGCTTGTTTTTTATTACTAAATTTTTAATTAACGAAGATTTATAAATTATAAGCATGTATTTTGTTGTTAGGACGTTAATTGACCCAAGCTGGTCAACCGAATGCAGGAGTCACCCTCAATAGATCTATTTATAACATTCGCTTCCCAAGCAGGAATCGACGGCTCATGAAAAGGGCAATTGGGATCTAAGGACTTAGGCCAAGCTGCGTAATATTCTAGGTCAAACATTTTGGTATGCTCTATAAAACATCTATGTATGATGAAAACTTTAAACATGTGGAAGCATAGTATGCATGGAATGCACAAGTAAAATGATTTAAGTAAAATGAGCATGTATCTTCCCCCAAAACAAGTATAAAACAGTTAAAAGTAGGGGCTATGAAACTCACCTTGGCATTGTGCAAAATGAAGTCTAAAGAGAATTAAATCAATGAGTGATAGTGTACGGCATCCGACACGCAACCTAATTAATAATGTAAACATTGTTTTTAAGAATGAATAAAAGTTTATTTATGAAAACCAATTGTTCTATGCTTATGTTGTGATACCAATTTAGTAGCACCCAATACTTGTATGCTTCACCGAGTCATTTTGGGGTGTTACAGATTGGTATCGAGCCAGTTATAGAGAACCGGTATATTTTAAAACCTAGACTATAACCACTTTTACAAAAACTAAACCCTATGACCGACACGTGCACCGCTCGCTAAGTCGATGCCTCACTTATGATCCCGCTAAGATCATACTTGATAAGATACATGTTTTATCACCGCCACCTAGTTTTATTATAGGTTACAATTACTTTCCCTATACGTATACTTCACGTATCACAAAGACTACACCTTTCCCTCACATAAAGAGATTAATTGTTCTAATCCTTCAAGACAACCTTTAGAAGTATTGTGACATATTACTAGCGTAACTAAGCTAAGTATTTCAAAATTCATTTAACCTCGGTGAATATAGATCGATCACCTATATTCAACCGAGACGATGGGACATAGCCTGATCACCTATGTCCGACTCAGAGGTGAATTTTGCAGTACTTAGGATAGTTATAATAGCTTTATGTCCAGAGAGAAGATGATAATATTTTGATAAACATGCAACATTTTAATAAACCACACATTGACGGTTATACTAAAGCCACACACCGGCGTCACACTATCCTTTAAACACAAGCCACTCATCGGCATACCATAATCACAAGCCACTCATCGGCATACCATAATCACATGCCACTCATCGGCATACCATAATCACAAGCCACTCATCGGCATATCCTAATCACAAGCCACTCACCGGCATACCCTAATCATAAACCACTCACTGGCATTCCCTAAACATAAGTTACTCACTGACATTCCCTAATCACAAGTCACTCACAGGCATACCTTAATCACAAGCCACTCACAGGCATACCTTAATCACAAGCCTCTCACAGGCATACCTTAATCACAAGTCACTCACTGATAATTCTTCATCACAAGTCACTCACTGGCATTTCTTAGTCATAAAACACTCACTGACATCACAATATTTCTTAAGCATAGGCGTCATCCTACTTCTTAACCATAAACTTTATAATTCCATATCACAATCGGGTTATGTTATAGTCACTCCTACCCCACACCTTACACCCCATGAACAAATCAAACCATTCTAGGAGCAACCTTTCAATAACACCTATGAGAAAATACAATAAACCTTTGGCAAAATCTAGAAGGGCATGATAAAGGACCTATCATCCTACAGAAACTTGAAAACTTTACGCCCTACCTTGAGAATTAAGAACATAGAAGCTCCACCCACCTCTTAAGAATAACAGTGCTTACCTTATTGCTTTCCTACAAACGAAATAAAAGAGTTGTCATACAAACTATTTCCAATTATTCCTCAAACCATTATGATCAAGATACTTCATGAATCATTCTACAAACCAAACTACCACCTTACCATTTCGCCATAAAATAAACTACAATTCTACCCATACCGTACCAAAATAAAGTATTCCTTACTACTTTGAAAGGTATTCCAGAACCAATCCATTCGGTTACTTATTTCCTCGAAATGTGTTTTAAATTAATACCCCATAATGTCCTCCTTGATAGCTAAGCCTGGCCTTAGGACGTATCCTACACCACTGCCTAAAACCATAGAAAACAACAAGGTTCACCAAACTGTTGAACCTCCAATCCTACTCAACTTGGACAACTAAACCCTACCCGTGGCTCTGGGTAAATGTTATATCCTGCTGCATATCCTTACTACAATATATTTTCCAAAATTGAGGATTCCTCTTTTAAAATCCAACAATAATACTTTCCAAATCCCTCGTTAAAATGAGACAAAATGCCGAAACACTAAAAGTTTCACAAAACTTTCTTATACACACCATAATTAAGAACCGGTTTTACAATCTTTTGAAAATGTGTCATTTTTACACAACTATCGATTTTGAAATCTGGTCTTAGTCAAACTTGTGCAAACTCTCATTCGAAAGAAAAATTCAAAAAAACAAATGTTTCTTCACCTTTAAAGAAGAAAGCACACAAACCCATAACGAACCTTAAGAATCAGCCCATATACTTTAGAACCATTAAACACCAGAAAGGGGTACGTTTTGATAAAACCATGAGAAGTTAGAGGTGCCCACACTGACAAAATAGTGAAACCTCATAACATCAAAATTAGAACTTTCTCACAATGAACCTACCCCAGAAAAATCATAGCTCCTCAGAGAGGATGTGCTACTGGTATAACACCTAGGTACCCATACCCAAAGGGGAAACCCTAGAACAACCTAGGGAACATTCAAAACTTGTTCCAAATACCATCACTTCGTTCCTGACACCCTATCGGATAACGTGGCCCGAGATCCGGACGGATCTCCGTAATGGGTGACTATAACAACCCGTAAAATTTCGGATTATTTTAATAATATTTATCGCGTCAGAAAATTCAAATCAATTATTTTCCGACAAAATGCCAATATCTAAAATATAAAAACGAGAGGTCATTTTGTTCCTTTAGAAATAAGACACCGCACTTACAATACTTGCCCACAAAGTATCTGTGAAATTTATTATTGTCCAAGTTAAAATTTAAGCATACATAAGCTTAATCCATTTTTATTCCGCATACTGCAGCGCAGTAGCACACAAAACTAAAAATAAATACTAAGATAAGAGAAAAATTCATTTTATTCAATCACTAATAATTTACGAAAGAAAACGAGAAGTTATCTCGTGAATTTAGAAAATCACGGCACCGCACGCAGACCGACACCAAATTAATAACGACAAACATTTATAATCAAATTTCTACGTAATAATAAAAATATATTATTACATTTACAAAAACGCTTCTAAAAATATTATTTCTATATCTTTCGGGTACCGGGAAGATACATTTACTCGAGGATTCGACAAAACACGGGGTACGAACTATATACTGTGTCTAATGATAATAAAACAAAAACTTATGTATCCTACCCTATCCTACCCCCCACCCTCACGCTCCATCTTTTCCTCTTTCCATTTTCGTGTCTTCATCACCTCCACCAAGAGCAGGAAACAAGAAAGAAACTTGCCTCCTTTCCTCTTCAATCACCATGAGCCATCACCTCAAATTTTCAGCCACCCTACACCTCTTCTCTAGCATGACAAGGAGACACTAGCGCGGCTGTGAAAGAGACTCGAGCAAGAAATGGTACTCGCCTACTCACTAGGTCAAGAAAAGACAAAGTCAAGTTTCTCTTTGTTTTCTTTTATATGGACGCACATCCATAAGAGGTTCACACAAGCTTCTCACCATCTCACTCAAAAATTAGGGTTCATGTAAATCAGGGCCTCTCAAAAACAAAGGGGTTTTCAAAATTGATAAGGGGGTTTTGTTACCGGATGCATAAGGAAGCTTTCCCAAGAGTTAATTGTTCTAATTTGTCCCGAATCTCCTCCGATCGAATCTTGAGGTTCGGTGTCCATTTCTACTCGACCCACTAATGGGTTTAATGTAAGAATATATTTCTTGTCATTGTTTTGTTATCTAATGAGTTGTAATTACATTAAATTGTAATTCGATTTTACATTACTTGTTGTGTCGATTTAAAGTAATTATTGGATGTTAAAATGATATTACAATTTTAGTAACAAAATGGGTGATGTTTTGTTGTTGTTATGTGGCTATCGAAAACCAAGAAGAAGAAACAGAAAAAGTAATGTTTTGGTGTCATAGTTTCGGCTTAGTGGCTATTGTCATTTCAGAGTATTTCGAAAATATGCTTATCATCTTGTCATTGGTTTCGGCTTATCGTAACCATCAGTTCACTAGTAACTTCTTTTAGTCACTGCTTAGGTTCCAAGCCTACTCGTCTATAGGGTGTTTGGCCATTTGATAGTTTTCTCTCGTACGTATTAGATTGTGTTTCGGCGTAATTAGTTTCGGATTATATTTAACCTTTTCAGCTTACTTAATTGGCGTACCTGCTTGTTGTGTTTTTGACATGTACCTCAGCTCACCTAACTCATTATCATTGAAATTTTCAGCTTATATCCTAGCTTATATAGCTTATTTGATATTCGGTTTATTATAGCGGCTCTTGGTTAAATTCTCAACTACTCAACTCTTATTCGACTTAGGCTGTAGCATTTTGCCATGAATTGTTGTCTTGGTGATGACTCGACTGTGAAAACATGATCAGTCAAGAGGTACATGCCTTAATTCTTTTTATGTCCAATTCGTATTGTCCCAAGTTGCAAGGTTGTGGTCACTTGTTACTCCGAGTCAAGAAACCCCGAGAGTGTTTTACCTGAATTAACACCAGACCATATCGTAGTCGAGTTTATAAGAGTCTCGATAGGGCTCGAGACCTCGGTTTGTGTTTTACTTATTTCTTCACGTCAAAAACTTAAAACTATGTAAGCAAGTGTTTGCCAAATATACTTTGTGAATCTGTTTTAGTGTCCAAAAAGGCTAAGAAGCCCATCTAGTTTATATGAATACATTTGGATTTTGGGTATTAACCATGACTGGGCCGAAGCCCATACAGTTCCATAAGGGTCCAGTTGGCGTAGGACAGCCCACTCGGGCATAGAATTCATATCGTCTCCAGTTTTCAAAATTAAATGTCCGCTTCATTCGACTTGTTCTCGCTTCATCTCGACTCGCCACCCTTGGCACATCATTACACCTGACTCATTATCACCGACATTCAAAATACGACATGGCCATTTCACACGACGTGCAATGTATAAACCCAAAGGGAAAATTAGTAAACAAAACTAAACTTGTAATAACAAGATTAATTACCTGAGTCATTTTTGGGGGTGTTACAGATAGTGTTTAGGATGATGATGGTGTCTTGAAACAAAGAACATTAATTTCTTTATCACTTTGGATGGTTGTTTTTAACGAATCTTATAATGTTCAAAACCATTTACAATTAATATTTTGAAAGTCCAATTATGTGTTAAGAATGAGTATGATTTTCTGATAAGGTTTTAAAAGGTACCATTTTGAGGGGTCGTTTAAGTCCTTATTTGATCACTTTTGTATCCGTTATTGCTTAATATCGTTCCTTTTCACTTTTAGGTCTCTTGAAGGCAAAATGTGGAATGGCACTTATTTGGACGAAAAGGCGAATATATGAAGAAAATGGCCAAAGTCAAAATCGAGACACTCACGATTCTTTGAAATTAGAAGCGGCGGCGTCAAAAAGCTAATGGCGACGCCGTCCCAAAATTGTTGTGACGGTCCGTAACCCAAAACTCGATTTTCAAGCGACGACGTCTAGTTGTGAAAGAGTAGCCGTCGCTACTCGAACGGCCTAGATGCAATCCAGACGACGCCGGTCAAGAGGACGGCGTCACGGACATAAGGTGACGCCGCCGCAAGGTTAACGCGCCAAGACGAAACCCTAATGAGCGGCGACACGACGGCGTCACTAAACATAAGGTGACGCCGTCGCATATGTAATCTTATATATAGAATCCGATTTTTCGGTCTTTTGTGGAGAGTCTTTGGAGTAAAAACCTAAAACCGAACATAAGGTGTCTTGTACAAGATTTTAGGGTTTTAAACCCTATCTTACATCAAGATAAGTCTTTACTTCATTAATTCAATTATGTCTTTGATTATTGATAAGGTTTTAAAAGGTACCATTTGAGGGTCGTTTAAGTCCTTATTTGATCACTTTGTATCCGTTATTGCTTAATATCGCTCCTTTTCACTTTTTAGGTCTCGTGAAGGCAAAATGTCGGAATGACACTTATTTGGACGAAAAGGCGAATATATGAAGAAATGGCCAAAGTCGAATCGACACTCACGTTGTTGAATGTAGAAGGCGACGGCGAAGGTTCTATTTGCGACGCCGTCCGGAGAATTGTTGTGACGGTCGAACGCAAAACTCGTGTTTTCAAGAGACGGCGCCTAGTGTGAAAGAGTAGGCCGTCGCTACTCGGGACGGCCTAGATGCGATCCGCACGACGCCGAAGTCAAGAGGACGGCGTCACGGACATAAGGTGACGCCGCCGCAAGGTTAACGTGGCCAAGACGAAACCCTAATGGCGGCGACACGACGGCGCCACTAAACATAAGGTGACGCCGCAATTGTAATCTTATATATAGAATCCGAATTTTTCGGTCTTTGTGTGGAAAGTCTTTGGAGTAAAAACCTAAACCGAACCTAAGGTGTCTTGTACAAGATTTTAGGGTTTTAACCCTATCTTACACCAAGATAAGTCTTTGCTTCATTAATTCAATTATGTCTTTGATTATTTGTGTGTATGCTTGCATGTTCTCCATGTCCGCTAAATTACTTGTGTGTTTGCTTAGATGTATGAAACCTAGTTGTTAATTATTGTTAGGTTGTCTCTTATCTTAATTGTAATTGGCTTAGAGTGCGACTAGGCTATCGTTGTGTTTAATACTTGATAAATCTTTGATAGTTTATGAATGACTTAGTGGATTTCGCTTACTAAACCCAAAGATAACCTCAAAGTTAGTTTATGAATGACTTAGTGGATTTTGTTTACTACACTTAAAGGTGACTTCAAAGAGTTAGGAATGCACACCTTACGACCTTAGAAAACACAACGCGTTAAGAATAAGGACGTGACAATTCAACCATCAATAAGAGATAACTAGGAGTAGTAGCATCTAGGTAAACACATCTTTAACTATCATACGAGCACACAACAATAGACATAGACTATCCTCACCTTAGCTTAGTTAATTAGATTAGATAAGTAGAGTAATCGGTAGAAATACCAAACCCCAAATCCAAACCCCGAGATTCGTACCTTTCCATTTCCTAAAAACATAAAAAGATAAAAATAATCATCCTCAACCCCAACCTTAGCGTAGTAACTTCTCACTAGCATTCCTATTCCCTAGAGAACGATATCAATACCCGTGGCTTACCCTAATACTACACTACAACGATTAGGTTCATCGCTTGGGGTGTTGAAAAACTTGCTCGACGAAAAGGAAGTTCCTTTGACCCCGAACGACGCGTAGCGTTATCAAGTTTTGGCGCCACGGGAATAGAATAGCTAGTTAGTAGTCCACCTCGCTTAGGTTTCTTTGCTTGATTCCTATCAAGTAAATTTTTTCTCATTTTAGATTTCTCTTAGTCTATCCCCTTCTTCGTAACCTTTGTTAGTAATTCCATCACTTTTCATCATGGAAGGTGATAACCCACTACCATTCATCAACATACCACCAAATGACCCGCCAAGAGCCCGTACTCTTGGTGAATACTCAAGACCAAGCCACTTAGGCTATAGGAACACCATTGAGCTTCCGACCAAGCCCAAACTACGGCCTGCGATCCGACACCATCCGGTTGGTGCAAACGGGCGTGCATTCCATGGACTTCGTTCAAGATCCAAATCAAGATCTCGAGGGATTTCCTCAAAATCGCCGATTCCATTGACCTTGATGCTACTACTCGGGAGACCACGCTACCGCCTCTTCCAATTCTCTACGGGACCAAGCTAGTAATTGGCTTGAGCGACTTCCCGCCGGCTCCATCTCAAGTTGGGATGATCTTACTTCGCTTCCTTGCTCAATTTTTCCCACCGGGAGAACCACTAAGCTTAGGAATGACATCTTGATGTTCCAACAACGTCAAGGTGAATCTCTCTGAAGCATGGACCCGATTCAAGGACTTACTTCATAAAGTCCTCATCACGGCATTGATCTTTGGCTCCAAGTCCAAATCTTTATGATCATGTCAACTTTCCCACTAAGCGATCCATTGACCAAGCGGCCGGTGGAAAACTTAGTGATCTCACCGCAGAAGAATCATGGGAAATAATAGAGGACCTTGCCTCTATGACAACGAAAGTTGGGATGACCCCGTGAGCTGCCCAAAACCGTCAAGGCAATCTCCTTGCCTCCTCCCGACCGTAGGATGATCGAACTTGAAGATCGTTAAATTCCTCATGAGTTCCTACGAAAATCCTAAGTCTTCACACCATGTGAACAAAGCTTCCTCTTCATGTGAGCCGCTTTGTGATCCTCATAACACGCGCAATAGCACCCGATCCCGAGCACGCTCGCTGACTACGCATCCTCGCGTGTTAATGGAGTGGGAGGAAGATTCCCACAACACCGGACCTAGGAATTTCAATGAAACCCGTGAAGCATGGAAAACAAGCCCGACTTTTATTGGGGACAAACCAAAGAATTCACTTCTAATGATTTCTCATGGCCCCACCTAACGGTCCTAACCAACAAAACATCAAGGGATGTTGCAAAACCTAGTTACATCCCAAGAAACCCAAATAGCTAAGCTCTCGGACCGCTTTAATAATCAACAAGCCGAGATGGATAGGAAAATAGACAACCTTTGAAAGCCATAGCTAATAGTGATAAGAAGGTTAGTGCTATCTCAACTCCCGAGCCTTCGTGCATAGAGATTAAGGATCCAAGCAAGCTAAAGTATGTCCAATTCATCAATACCATCGCCTTAGTTGAACCCGATGAAACAAATGACGAAGAGGACTATACACTAGTGGATGAGGAAATACCGAGGAAGTAAATGAAGTAGACATTGACTATTTCAACAAATTTCCTACGGACGAAGAACTATCTCGCCACCCTCACTTAGTGCGTGACCTCCGTCACATGTATGTTAGAAAAAGTCCTCGAATTAAGTTTGGGAACCCTTGGAATCTTAACATACCATGTGTCATAGGACATCTTTTTGTGGCAAAAGCTTACATTGATCGCAAGTCCCCAATCAACATAATGACTAGCACCTACTACAATTGGATATTGAAGAAGCCTATTCCAACTAGGCAAGATCCCAATGATCCTAATGTTAGTTGCAATTTTCTTGGTAGAGTTAAGGGATTGCCCGCTTATGTAGGTAGTTTCACGCTTCCTACGGACTTCATAGTTGTGGATGATATTAGCACGCCATAGACCCTAGTTTGTCCCATGTTATTCTAGGAAAACCTTTCATAGAAAGCACCGGATGACCTATGACCCTCATTAGAGTAGTGCGGTTCAAGAATAAGACCGATGACATAGCTTACCAAATGCCGCTTAAGATTGAGAAATTTTCATCACTCTCTAATGATGAAAAGGAACTTAAACTATCGGTCTATTATAGGAATGATGAGGATAGGGAGAAAGGTGTTGATTATGTTATGGCTAAGATTTTCGGATTCTACAAGGATTGTTTGAGCCTAGGACCAGAATATAGGACCGAATGGGGAGAAGATGAACTCTTAGAGAAGCGCATTTTAGGGCACTTCTACAACATGGAATCCCCCATTAGAGGCCATGAAGAGGGCGATAGTGAGAAAACGTAGGAGCACGACTACGAGTCTAGCTACAAGACTCTTTAATAAAGAAAAGCGCTTCGTGGGAGGCAACCCATGCTTAATTGTTTGCTTGTTAGTGTCATATATCTTTTATTAATTGTTTATCCTCATGTTTAAATTTGTAAAAATGCTTTATTTTGTTTTTAACTTCGCCTTAATTACATATAAAGGTATTTTACATAAGGGATAAGTGTAGGAGGATTACACACGCTTTCAAAAGAAACGTAAACATGAGAATAACAATTAACTAAAAGATATATATTTTTGTTTGTTCGAGTCAAATGCTTGTATCGAGTCATAATGGATGTTTTGCGTAAATTTTTCCAATTCTAAAGATGTAAATTTTCCGTAAATTTTTCCGTAAAATCGCAGACCGCTTTTTGTCGGGATAACTGACGTCGAGATTGAAACGACGGCGTCAGATTGAAACCGACGGCGTCAGAAGGAGTAAAACATCGATTACTTTTTCTCGCTTTTCGAGCTACTTATAAATTTTTGGAATTTTCGTGTCTTAATTTTCTTAAAAATTCGTAAACATTCATTCCACAAGCATTATATCCTAGTTTAAATCGAGTCTTATATATATTATTACCGCCGATTTTACGCGAAGGTTTCGTTTGTTCTCTTCAAGTGTGCAGTTTAGTTTGTCAAGAAGAAGTTACATAAGATTGGAAGGAGCTTTTCACGCATAAATTCTTCTTGAAAAGAATTTAACCACCACTTTACACGGATCCTACCGAGCTAATCGGGGAGTATTAGTTTCTTTCGCTTTTAATTACCTTCTTTATCATAACTTTGATACTTTCGGGAACATTGGGGACAATGTTCGCTTTAAGTGTAGGGAGGAAAATAAAACGGAACTTTGAAACTATGCTTATCCTTGACTATTTGCTTTGTCCAATTGTGATTGTGTAATAAACCATGAGAAATGTCGGTTAGGGTAATTTTGGCACCAAATTTAAATTTTTTATGACATATAGGAGTGGGCCATTAGTCTTAATAAAAGCGTCTCATGGATAGGAAGTTATATGACTAGCACAAAAACCCTTTACCACCCAAATTCCACCCAAAATGCGAGGATCGCCTTAGATTAGTAGGAATTAAAGCATTCATCTTTAATGCTTAGAGTGTGAACCGGTAGTATAATAGATTCTAGAACTTGTTTTGTGATGCATTCCGAGATCGCTAGTGAGACTACACTTGTGTAGTTAGGAATAACTAAATGATAAGAGGCATTAGGATAAACCCTTGTTTGATACCGTAATATAATTACTTCTTCCATATCGGTTGAGTAATTCCCCACACCCTTTGCGTTGTACTCATCTTTAGTACACGATACCCTAGTTAACCCCTCGAGCCTATCCTTTCGCGGTTCTCGTGATATTTCGGTTTTCCGAATATCAATGAAGAGCATTGTTTACACCCCACCCCAAATATACACCCAAATCGCCTTAGCCTACCCCTTATGCACTCACTTTTAGTGCAATTATTTGTTATCAACCTAAACCCTTAGTTCAATTATCTAGTTGCTTGCATAAGTTGCTAAGTCGAGTCATATCCTTTGTATACGCTTTTGGGATGATTGGGATTCATGGGAAAAGTTAAAGTTTATGAAATGACGGAAGGGAACGTTAAATTCAAATTCCCTTTGTTTACGTAATAATGTACCCCAAGTGTTTTGATCTTTTCAAATCGGGTCAAATTAGTGTTAGAGTAATAAAACTCAAGTGTAGGGATGTCCTCAGAACCCTAGTATTTTGATGTTATCGTAGAGGATGGTAGAGTAAAAGTGTATGATTAAAAAAAAAAAAAAAAAAAAAAAAAAAAATAGAAAAAGAGAAAAAAAAAAAAAAAAGAGTGATTAAAAAAAAAAAAAAAAAAAAAAAAAAAAAAACATACTGCTACCATCCTACATCTATCCTTTAAATTTATGTTTGTTTATTTCAGTTATCTAGAGTTTAGAGTGTCGAGTCTTGGCTTAGCAACGCCATTCTTCATATGCATTTAACATAGAGATTTTTGACTTACCACCACTAAATAGCCTATCCCACCAAACCCTTATTTCCTCACCGTAAGCCTAACGTTACAACCCTTTAAAGACCTCTTTGATAGTCTTTCCTAGGTGCTTACGCCAAAGCGATGGAGGTTTGATCTATTCTCAAGCCTATGGTAATCTATGTACTAGGACCGGTTAATGAGTGTTTATCTTCCATTTCCTATATTGTTATATTTCATTTATACACCGAGAGAGATGTGAGTATCCAAACACCCCATGTGAGGTGCTAGTATGTAATTTCCGTGCTTGTTATGACTTTATGGGCTTATATGTGTTGTGGACCGTTTTGAATCAATGCCGAATGACCCCTAACTTACAAATTAATCAAGAAAAACATTTGCTTGAGGACAAGCAAATAACAAGTGTAGGGATATTTGATAAGGTTTTAAAAGGTACCATTTTGAGGGTCGTTT
The DNA here is from genome assembly GCA_022545495.1 of Chrysanthemum lavandulifolium. Lineage (NCBI taxonomy): Eukaryota > Viridiplantae > Streptophyta > Magnoliopsida > Asterales > Asteraceae > Chrysanthemum > Chrysanthemum lavandulifolium. The sequence goes on along the minus strand of CM040238.1, from coordinate 117,709,336 downwards.
AAGTCCTTATTTGATCACTTTTGTATCCGTTATTGCTTAATATCGCCTTTTCACTTTTTAGGTCTCGTGAAGGCAAAATGTCGGAATGACACTTATTTGGACGAAAAGGCGCGAATATATGAAGAAAATGGCCAAAGTCGAAATCGACACTCACGTCGCGAATGTAGAAGGCGACGCGTGGTTCTTCTATTTGCGACGCCGTCCGGAGAATTGTTGTGACGGGTCGAACGTAAAACTCGTGTTTTCAAGAGACGGCGTCTAGTGTGAAAGAGTAGGTCGTCGCTACTCGGGCGGCCTAGATGCGATCCGCACGACGCCGGTCAAGAGGACGGCGCCACGGACATAGGGTGACGCCGTTGCAAGGTTAACGTGGCCAAGACAAAACCCTAATGAGTGCGACACGACGCGCCACTAAACATAAGGTGACGCCGTCGCAATTGTAATCTTATATATAGAATCCGAATTTTTCGCCTTTGTGTGGAAAGTCTTTGGAGTAAAACCTAAAACCGAACCTAAGGTGTCTTGTACAAGATTTTAGGGTTTTAACCCTATCTTACACCAAGATAAGTCTTTGCTTCATTAATTCAATTATGTCTTTGATTATTTGTGTGTATGCTTGCATGTTCTCCATGTCCCGCTAAATTACTTGTGTGTTTGCTTAGATGTATGAAACCTAGTTGTTAATTATTGTTAGGTTGTCTCTTATCTTAATTGTAATTGGCTTAGAGTGCGACTAGGCTATCATTGTGTTTAATACTTGATAAATCTTTGATAGTTTATGAATGACTTAGTGGATTTCGCTTACTAAACCCAAAGATAACCTCAAAGTTAGTTTATGAATGACTTAGTGGATTTTGTTTACTACACTTAAAGGTGACTTCAAAGAGTTAGGGAATGCACACCTTACGACCTTAGAAAACACAACGCGTTAAGAATAAGGACGTGACAATTCAACCATCAATAAGAGATAACTAGGGAGTAGTAGCATCTAGGTAAACACATCTTTAACTATCATACGAGCACACAACAATAGACATAGACTATCCTCACCTTAGCTTAGTTAATTAGATTAGATAAGTAGAAGTAATCGGTAGAAATACCAAACCCCCAAATCCAAACCCCGAGATTCGTACCTTTCCATTTCCTAAAAAAACATAAAAAGATAAAAAATAATCATCCTCAACCCCAACCTTAGCGTAGTAACTTCTCACTAGCATTCCTATTCCCCTAGAGAACGATATCAATACCCGTGGCTTACCCTAATACTACACTACAACGATTAGGTTCACTGCCTAGGGTGTTGAAAAACTTGCTCGACGAAAAGGAAGTTCCTTTGACCCCGAACGACGCGTGTAGCGTTATCAATTATTTGTGTGTATGCTTGCATGTTCTCCATGTCCGGCTAATTTATTTGTGTGTTTGCTTAGAAAGTATGAAACTTAATTATTGAATATTGATTGGTTGTTTCTTATCTTGGTTGATTAATGATCTAGTAATGCGATAGGTCATTCGCTGTGTACTTTATGCTTGATTCATCTTTGTGAACCTTAGAATATAATTACCTGAGTAGTTGTAGGCTAAACCATCCAAAGAGCGCCTTAGAGTAGGAGTTTATCATCCCTAGTGGGTTTGTAGACGAGACCCTTTGGTAAGTTCAAAGAGTTAGGGAGAAACGCATACCCTACAACTTTAGACACACAACGCAACTAAGAATAAGACGTGACAACTCAACCATCAATAGGAGATAATTAAGGAGTAATACAACCTAAGTAAACACATCTTTAAACTATCATACGAGCACACATTAATTAGACATAGACTCCCACAACCTTAGTTTAGATAATTAGATAATAGTAGAGTAATCGGTGAAATACCAACCCCCAAATCCAATACCGAGATTCGTACCTTTCCATTTCATAAAACATAAAATATAAAAATAATCTTCCTCAACCTTAACCTTAGCGTAGTAACTCCTTACTAGCATTCCTATTCCCTAGAGAACAATATCAATACCGTGGCTTACCCTAATTACTACACTACAACGATTAGGTTCATCGCCTAGGGTGTTATAAAACTTGCTCGAAGAAAAGGAAGTTTCCTTGACCCCGAACGCTGCGTGTAGCGTTATCATTTTCTCAAAGCGAAATTTTGGTTGTTTTAAGGTTTATAGTTAAGTTTTGGTTAGTAGAAAATTTGTTGACTTGATTTTAAGCTCCTTATGTGACAATTTTAATTGTAATATACAGGAAGAAACTTAAACTTAAAACCGGTAAGCATCTGAGGAAATGAGGATGATGGTGGGGTGTTTTAGCTTGGTTAGTGGTGTTGCGTGGTGAATGATGGTGGCTGTGTGGTGGCGCGTTATGGTGGATGGGAATAATAATACGGCGAAAGCGGTGGAGATTATGGTGGTGATGAGGAGGGTTGTGGTGATCACGGTGGTGGTTGGTGTAATCGTTGTGCAGGTTAAATGGGTTATTGGTGATTAAGGTTGTTTGTGTTGAGACCCTCTTCAGATCGGAGGCTATTCATTTTGGCACATTCTTTAATCAATATCTCTTAACTAAGAGTGTTGTGCCTCGTTTCCGCATTTATGTTTACAGCAATGTAAGTTTACGTTCTTTCCTTTAAGATTAACTTTTCTTTGGTCGAGAGGGTGCAAACGGTGTGACTAACTTCTTGATCTGCCTCCTTGAGAGGTGTGAATACCTGCTATGGTCACACCCAATTCTCTTAACCGAGTCTTGTTAATCTTGGGTGTGTGTTCTGTTTAATCCGTTAATTGTGGTTGTTTAGCTATTGTCTTAGTTTCTGGCAATGAGTAGGCCGAGGGATTGAAAAGTTGGTGTTAAATTATTGGTGGTTATTTGTGTTTGAAGGTGGTTGGTTTCTTTATAGCACGGTAAGTTTATGTTATTTCCTTTAAGATCAACTTTTCTTTGGTCGAGAGGGTGCAAACGGTGTGACTAACTTCTTGATCTGCCTCCTTGAGAGGTGTGAATACCTGCTCTGGTCACACCCAATTCTCTCGGCTGAGTCTTGTTAATCTTGGGTGTGCGTTACGTTTGTCTTAGTTTACGCGATGAGTAGATTGAGGATCGAAGTTGGTTTTGTATTATTGGTGGTTATTTGTGTTTGAAGGTGGTTGGCTTTCAATACGTTTGGTGTCTTTAACTTCACGAGTCTAAGTGTATCATAGTAATTTTTTTTTTTTTTTTTTTTTTTTAAGGTGTATAGTTAAGTCGTGCCTACTACAGTTTGTGGTTATTTGATTAAAGAGTAACCGTGGTGCGGTATGAATACATGTTAAGAGTTGGAACAATATCATGCACTGATGCACATTATGAGTGTTCGTGGCAAACAACCAAGTAACAATAAATAACTGTTGTTTGAACATCGCATATAGTGCCTACGTTAGGTTGCTGAATGTTTCTTTGAAAACAATGTTACGCGTGCAATTCTTAAGCTCTGGGTCCTTGTCTTCAACCATTAGTATCTTAAGGCCGTCGTGTGGTAACTCTAGATAGCGCCACATAAAGTCGACCATGGTGAATACGGGAGTAGGCATATAGAGGCCAACGTAATTAAGTGATTGACCACGACTTTTGTTAATTGTCATTTCATAACATGGTCTTACTGAGGAATTGTCGCCGTTTTAGAATAAATGGCCACTGGATTGCGTTGATGTCGATAATCTCGTGTATAACAACGTTATCCCCTATATTTGAACACGTAAGCACTTTAGCGTGAATAAAAAGCGGCCTAGATCTCGTGATGAGCAACCTTGTTCCATTACACAACCCTTTGGTTGGATTGATGTTCCAATAGCATAATTGGCAATTCCTTTTTAAGTGAAGAGCATGTGGGGCATACTGGGAAATTTAAGGAATTAAGAAATTCAATCGGATAGTGTTCGTCTTGTTCTAGGCTATCCGTAGATGCCTTGCAAATCTCATCCGCTGTTGTATGTATGTGATTCCCGATAACTGTTTAAACATGTACTCATTGATGTCATCAGCCATCATTCCGAGGAGTTAGTATTGCCCTTTCTTTGAGGTACACATCGTCGGTTTGCCTCGTTGTAAAATCGGGGTATGTCTATGTGACAACTGCTTTATTGGACAATCCACGATTTAATTAGGAACATTTCAGAATGTCAATCCAACTTGGGTCGTCTCTCCTTCTTTGCATTTTCACAGACGCTTCCATCCCCCACACCAAAACCCATCTATTGAAATCTTGTTTCGAGTATCAAGCTCCCCATTCTCAAGATACTCGTTGACACGCATGCTACGTGTAAGTCTAAATACTTTGCAATGCTTCCATAGTTCAGATTGGTTTATGCACGATTGAACAATGTCTGCCCTGCTTCCTTTTGGTATAACTGGCAAAACTTGACAAAAGTCACCTCCAAGCAAGACTGTCACTCCTCCAAATATTTGATTCCTACTGTCAGGATCATGATATCCTAAAATATCCTTGAGCGTCTTATCCAATGCTTCAAAAGCATATTTTTGAGTCATCGAGCTTCATCCCATATAATAAGTTTAACTTCCGTATGAGTTCGACCATATGTGTATTTTGTTTTATGCCGCATGTAATCGTTCTCTAATAATTCAAGCGGTATAACAAAACGGCTATCGCTGTTCTCCCACCGGTAGTAACAATGAAGCTATTCCTACCCAAATTGAAAGTGTTAATCAAGAACAAATTTTTATCCATTTTAAAATAGTTGACTGTTTAAAACATAGTATATATTTATACACGAAGATGCAACAATGAGCACTATCATGCGTTCGATCTTAATCTTGAGATGATACTCTTGTATAAAACGTCTTTCCGCTCCGCTGGACCGTATCTGAGTAAAATTCCTTTTTACCATGGACAGATTCAATCACCTCTTCATAGATTAAACGTTGTTCGGGATTTAACAATGAATGAAGTTGCTGATGTTCAATCTTACTCTGTTTCATGTCATAATTCAACACCTCACGTATGAGACGATTGTCCATGTTGGTTAGTAACCTTGGGTCAGGCACTGGTAGGTCTTGGAATTTAGATAAAGATCTACCATTTCTATTTAATAACTCTTGGATCTCTATCAAACAATAGTTCTTTAGTTGCTCGTCCGTCAACTCCAAGTCAGGATAATTGAACATTTTCCTTTTCTTGTGTAGAAGATCTTCTGATAGAAACTTCCAATTTTCTTCCCAAAATTTTAAAGGTCTGCTAACATCACAAAATATTAAAATTGTTACAAATATGTCACGAATCGTGGTCCAAACATCCATACACTTGCTTCGATATAGCATATGTCCATTCCGTGTCATCATTTAAGAGGCCATACACAAAACATGCCTCCTTGAAAGTCGAACATAGTTTGTCGTGAACAGTCATGAGTTTCTCCCAAGAATCAGGACCTCTTGCAATGTTCAACAACATTCTAAGATAATATCGGTATCCAGACACCGGGTGCGAGTAAACAATCCGCCCGATGCATTTTTGCAATTTATGTTTTTCCACGGTTTGTCTTTCTCATGCCACACGTAATGTGTAGGTATCTCAAAGATATCGATATTGATTCACATCTCAGATCACGCTTGTTTAATTCAAACCAATCGGTGAACATGGTCATGTCGATACCTTCTCTTTGAATTAGGGGCGGCAAGCTTTCCGAGTCACGTGGTGTGATTGCGTCTTGATTCGGCAAGTGGTAATTCAACTTCATAATGCACGGATATGAAAATGTATGTCGATGAAAACAAACGCACACACACCTCACATGGAGCTAAAAACGACAATTTAAATAGTTCTTTATTTTGTCAACCTCCAAAACTTGTACATTTGTCAGATCACCATCATTTTTACATTCTCTTGTATAACAATTGTGGCTCTATCGGGACCTTTATTTAAGTACTTGAATAAGTACTTAATTGCTTTGATCTGTTGCACCATTCCACGTTAATATGGGCTGGTATTTCATGAGGAGATAACGGTTGTGAGGCACCACATATCTGTTATCGTATTTGAATTTCCCTTTATATGGTGGCGTTATTATTCCTCCCGTGATAAATAGCATAACCATCATTATCAACAATTGTTTCAACCACAAAAGGTTTAGGAAAATGTTTTGAGCACTTACCCTCGGTTGTACATGGGATTTTTTTCATCTTTACCGCAAGGTCCATGTAACATAAACTCGATTACTACTTTATACCCATCCGGATCATTGATTCGACATGGTATCTCACCGTAATTATATCATTTATACGGGATGGGGTTTGCATTTCAATTCTTCTTCTAGCCACGAGGGATATGAGCATGTGGTAGCCCACGCTTTTGAAATTCTATGACATACACAAGCGAAATATAATCGTAAACAAACATAAGATAATACACAATGTATATATAAAGAGTAAATGTTAAAAGTATGGGTTAATTTTTGTTTACCTCCTCGTGACTTGCCAAAATATGAATTTTTGTAAGGTCGCTTAATATTCGAAGAAGTTTAATCTTGAACACACGTCTTGCCACTCGATCGGTCATGTACTTTTTGGCCGGGACGCGCTTTTAGCATTTCGCAATCTCGGCCATTTTGGATTAGCAAGTGAACGTGATGAATGTGTCCGATTCCCATACGTCCGCATATAGCCATTGCATCCCGGTAGTTTTGCATCATATACCTTGGACCGCCTATAAAACTTTTGGCGTAATCGATTCGCTTTCCCGCCCCACCGCACTTGTATCCCCTTGTTACAAAACACAAACATTATGATATAGATCAACGCGTAACGATCTTGATTTTTTCTCGTCCATTTTAGCCTCGTTTTCAACAACAGATATGAATCCACCAAGTATTGTTGGAATAATCGCCCACCCTAAGCGGTAGTACCTTGGTTATTTCATTGTTGTATGATATATGAATAGTATTCTTTCATTGTGACAAAAGCCCTTTGGTCTTGCATGCATGCACATGTTGTTGTAATATGGTATCTTTTCATGAAATCCTTCTTCCCCATACGGGAATAACAATGGATATTAGTGACATGTATTCAATGCAACTCGTAAATACGTTTCAAACCTTCATCCCCATTAGTTACAATAATATCTCTTGTAGGAATACCATCACCAAAGTCATTAGTAATTAGAGCTACTCTTTCGGCCACGGTTGGTGCGTTGTATTGCTGAGATGTAGTATGTCCACTTATCAGCCGTAGTTGAAAGGTGGCTGCATTGTGGTTCTCGCACCAATCCCGAGCCATTCGAAATGCCTTAGCAATTGAATTTGATTGATCAAACATTTTAATTAAGCTCGCTACTATACTTGGATCTAACACATATCCCCCATCTTTGTCTATAAAAGCTCTCATTCGGTTATTCACTTCATTTCCAGTGTCAAAAAAGTATAGTTGTGCATATTTAGATTGAATTCCCTGTGTTGGAAGAAGAGAACCTATTCGATGATAGCTCTGGCCATTTACTCTAAAGGTATATGGACCCCTGCCCGTGTTAATTGAATGGTCTATTCTTGCTCCAAAGATGTGTAACAAAACATGCCATTATATACCCCGATCCGGTCTTTGAATCTTAAACTTGCAGGATTATTATAGTCCATAAAATCTTTAAGAGGTGAAGGCGTTTCATTAAATCTTGGAAAAGAAGTTTTCCTCTTGACACAAATGGAAAGTTGGGTTGGAGGCGCTTTGATTTATCGCTTCTCTCCTGATACCACATAATCGCTTTGCAATTTTGACACTCAAATGATGGATGCCCAATATCATGGTAAACAACGGAAACACCTTGCCAAAAAAGGTAAATTTTATTGGGAATAACAACATTTTTATCCATCAAATAACATAAGGCATGAATTATTAAATATGAAATTACCTGCAGATGCATGTGCGGCTCCGTGTGCTTTTTTTTTAGCTGCACGCTGTGAGAGCGTCCCTGTATGAATAACATTAAGGTATTATTCATTATTACGGAAACAATTGTGTGCCAAATGTAATTTGGTTAGCTAAACACCACGATCTTCTTTTTTATACATAAAGGGTTGATTTGAAGCATAAGCCATTTGATTATTTGTCATATCGGTAAATCACCCCCTGAGCGTGATGTTTGTCCTAACAAATTACGGTGAAAACGCTAATCAGGTATCAATTGTTGCAACAATGTTGCACTATAATAATGCAAGTGAATGTTTGGCGCTGGTGTATACCTGTAAATGATTTGACAGTTTCATTTAGCCGCAAACCACAATAGCTTTGTGTTATTCCACTTTCACTGACAATTGTTTTCGAATCAATAACGAAAGATTTGTGCAACATGTCTGATAGGGATGGAACATGAGCATGATCATTTTCCTCGACCACATGAACGAAAAAAAACAAATATGGATTTAATCATATACATAATTGGGAGGTATAGTATTTTGTTAAATTGAAATGTACCAGTATTCATTTAGTATTTGGATGATATGTATCAATTATGCAACACATAACCTTGCGAGGTTTGGAAAGATATAGAAGCAAGATGTATATTAAAGCATCTCTTGGGATTCTAGTGGTGAACCGATGCAATAAGTGTAATGAACAATGAACAGAGCTTCTATGGTAAGTATCTGAGTTTTTATGATTCTTATTATTGCTTTAATAATGAGACCGATTTTTTCCAATATAAAATAATAACTTGTTATGTATAACACACAAATTCGGATGGTTCATCTATATAACATATGTAGAAAGTAAGAAACTCTTAATTGTTATAAAATAATGCGAGGAATAAACATGTTTAAAAATTGCCTTATAAGATAAGTTTATATCACACTTGTCATGTATAAAATAATAATGTATGTGTAAAGTAAACATATGTAGTGGATGGTATAAATACATATAAATAGAAGGAGGGTTTCAAACTCATATAATTCATACCAAACATAATGTTACACTCATTATTTAATTCATTAGGTATATAATAAAGTCGATTTTAGGCAATCTTGGTGATTGCATTACAAAAGATAACCATCTTCAATATATGTATCATTTGAGATTTAAAACAACATCGTCCTAACATTTGGGTAATTTAGGAGGTTTTGAAAACTTTTATTAAGTATTCACAATGAATCAATCATATGTATTCATGAATTTAGATGACCCGTTGTGTACTTTAAGTTGATCAATTATTTAAAGGGTTATATGAGTGAATGAAAATAGGGGATAGTATAGGAGAGTTAGAGAACTATACAGAAATAGGATTCATTAATTGGATGTTTGGTTACATGTTCATCACATGAAAGGGTTATAGGAGTGATTAAAAAAGGGGATACAACAGGAAAAGTAGTAAACGACATAGATATTATTTTCATTAATATAAATATATGGTTCATTCACATATTTATTTTGTTCATGAAACATTACACAGTAACCATGTCGATGTAAAAGCGAAGAAAGATTAATAATTTTAAGATACCTAAACAAATATCTTGTACATTAAACATTACACTTGGTAACAATGTCGATGGAAAATTAAAAGAACCACAATTGCTTTCATGGTCATCCGGCATTACTAACACACATAGCTATTTGATCTCATGTAGAAATTGTCCAAAGCCACATTATGTTCATCTTGGAGGTACACGAAATGGAGTTTATCACAAAACAAACAAGATTTTGTTTGATGGCAAACCAAAACATGTTGTCGAAAAAACAAAACCAAATGTAATGGAGCGGCTAATTATTGTGTCTTCCAAACAACAATTAAAACAAAAGTAAAACAAAATCCCAAGAGTAGTTTTTATCAAATGTATTATTATTGCCAAAAGCATTCGCTTTATAAAGGCTTGATGGGCGCTCATTGGATGGGGTCATTCGATTCTTCAACCACAAACCTGTTTACAAAATATATAGGGAGAAACGTGTTATTATGCAGGCAAACGTAAAAGGGTTAGCGGAAAAAGTGTAAGTCAATATGTGCTAACCGTCTCTGTTTCTTCTTGACGGGCAGGGTGTTGTTATCACCATCCTGCTCAATGTCGACAGTTATCAGTTCAACAACTGCGTCCAAATTATCAATATCAACACTGCATACAACGGAACATGATTATTATGTTAGATGTACTGTAGTAGTAAGATAGATAGGGTAAAGATATTTTGTTGTCACCCAAATGTTTTAAGATCACGACCTATCATCTTTATTATCGATTGCATGGTTGGTCTTTATCGGCCGTTTGAGCGTGGGTCGGATGTTGAAGATGTATTATTACTTGCAATATCGACGCATCACCTTGTACATCATTAACCGCAGTAGCTCATGTTACGTAGTTGAATCATCAACAACCACCCCGCAAACAATGGAATTCTATCGATAAGTGACTTTATACAAATACATGTTGTATTGTTTTTTTTGGTTTCGACTACCTTTTCCGCTTCCTATCCTCTACGTGCTTGGGCGGTGTAGTGAGGTTGGCGGCAGGCGGGTGACTTGGATGATGAGCATGTAACAGCGCTTTCATTATCAACGGTGATTGCGCTTGTGGGTTCAGTTGATGTATTATGCGGGTCAACTTCCCAACACGTAAAACTCTCGAATGTTCCATATTCATAATACGTGTGAGACTTGATTTCAAACATGTGTGTTGTCCCAATGAGGTCAGATATAGGTGATGGCAAGTTTGCATGATCGTCTGAACCCTGTAGAGTAAGCCGTGAGTAATGGGAACGATGTAATAGTGTGTAATTAAGCGGGGATTTATAACTGTACCTCATCCTCATCCGACACTAACGCCGAAGCTGGGAACCCGATCAATCCAACGGACGCATCATCAAAAAGGACCACCACAGTCTGCTCGGTAGCATCAGAGATACCAAGTTCAAGACGATACCTGAAGGAAACATTCAGCGCATGGTAAATGTCAAGGTGAGCAATTTTATATAATACATTCAAACAATCAAAATATAAAATGCAAATATGGCATTACCTTATTACCGGGTATTCAACTGGTCTGCTGCATGACTCGCACCAAAATCTCCCATTCTTTCTAGTAGCCCCTTTTCTGCACTTGTCCCCACCGCACGATGGGAAATTCCATCCCTTTCTAGTACGCACATTATCAATCTTGGCCTTAATTATGAAAGCGGCAGACTGTGTATAAATTAGATTCGTAAATGTTGTGAACTATAAAGATAATATAGATATGGCGAATGCATAATAATACATACATCATTCTTTTTATTTACTGTGTATAAATTAGATTCGTAAATGTTGTGAACTATAAAGATAATATAGATATGGCGAATGCATAATAATACATACATCATTCTTTTTATTTCGGGCCCACATAAGAAGATTCTCGATAGATCCTTCTCTTGGTTCAGAGCTGTCTACCCGCAAAGATCCTTTTGAAGCATCAGTAATGCTAACAAACAATTGTATGATTTGTTAAATTTTGCTGGTTTTAGGATATATTCAATAATAAGAATTAGCTTCTCACCAAATCTCTGTATTCAATTCTTTAATCGCAGGAATGTCGACGGAATCTAGGAGTTGGGTGGATGAACTGCTGGATAGATAGAGCTTATCTAGAAGGTAATATCAAAGGTTAAATGTGTAAATGAAAAGTGTTGAACATGCAAAAGGTAAATAGTCCATAAGCCACTTACTGTTATATTGCTTTGCAGAGGTTGAAGTCACCACAACAGGACACATGCCAACGTGCGTCGCCTTCTTCTCAATCAACACATCAGCAAGCCCTCCCCACAGGGTCACCCGTATGGACTGGCCCCTGATTACAAAGGGAATCGAAACAAAAGAACAGTAAGTTTCCTAATACATATTGGCAAAAAAATTTCATTTTCACAACATCCTTTGCAACAAATATAAATTTCAACCTATGATTCGCCAAGTAGAAATCAAGGTTTTTGGCTCCTGTTTTGGTGTAGTTCATCCTACCCACATTTGTCACATAACCTACAGCATCTGAAAGGTAAAAGCTTTTATAGCAACAATATTTAAAAACAATTAATTTTAAGATACCTAAACAAACAGCACATTACCAATGAGATATTTGTTTTCTGTGGGCTTTATATGATCAAAATCAACCAATTGTAACGGATACCTAACAAATCCCTTAGATATAACCAAAGATTTCCTTATGCTTGTTGATCCATTAAACTCGAAGCATGAACGTATCGTCCTTCCCGATCACGAAAATCTTCTTTGTTTTGCATGACTACAAAATTTTTGACCAAATATATAGCACCCTCTTTTAACTTCAAGAAATTGTGAGCTACTGTTGCCTTGGCGGTACAATGGATAACATTTCCACGCATAAAAGTATGTAAGAAAAATTGACAAACAATGTACATTTGATAACTTTTGTATTACATGTTGGCATTATTCGAGTTTTCACACATGGTGATGGATGTCAACATACTTTAGCATCGGACACCAAGAAATCGGTGCTCAAGTATCGGCTGAAGGAGCATTTATATCCCACATCCTACAAAGCATCACTACGATTGTCTTGGTCTCATCCAATTTCAATTCGTCCAAAGAACAATAGTGCATTTGGTCCTCCATTTTCTCGGCCATAATTATAGAGATAACGGTCCTTTTTACTTGTATGCCTACCCACAATGACCGTGCGGATAATGGGTTGTAAGGCTTATTTATCGGTGTTCCATTTAGTAATGTTTTAATTGTAGATTGATCCATATTCTTTGAGGTTGCAAATTGGCGTACCTTTTGTGCTTCAACATTGAATACGTGTTTAGTGTGAACGTCAGAGCATTCAATCCGGGTTATATTTCATTCAAGTCGAGGCTCTTCATAAACCAAACTGAAATCTCTTTCAACTCGAGCCTCTTCATAAACCAAACTGAATTTGCATTGAATATGAGGGCATACTAAACCAAATCATTTGTAGTTATTTTGGTATGCATAAAGATGTATGTATTTGATTTTCGGTTGACACAACCCCTCGCACATTAAATTAAGTGATAAAAGTTTTAAGTAGATAGATATATGCAATTGGCCAAAATAAAATAACAATAAGGGCCTAGACATAAAATCATAAACAAGAAGGTCATTTACATTTGACAACCTCTCGGCTCTCACTAAAAAAATGTTAGGCTTCCTAACAATCCCACACACACATCCAATCACACCAATCCCAAAACCCAAATCCCTAATCCCAATACCCAAACATCCCAATTTCAGAAACCAAAAAGGATTCACAGTATCATTTTCTTCTAATAAGCCCAATGGAAATGATGCAAATGTTGATGGGGATGAGGGGGATTTGAAGAAAAAAGATGAACGGCCAAGATTTAATCTGAAATGGAGTGAATTGTTATTTGACCCGGATCCGAATAATGTAGTGGCAGTTGGGTTAACGGGTGTATTAGCATGGGCAAGTGTACAAGTGTTGTGGCAATTGTTTGTTATTTCTTTTGCTATTTTGGTTGCTGCAGTTAAGTATTCTTTTATTGCTGCTTTGCTTATTTTTATTCTTATTACACTCCTTTGATTCAATTTTATTATTTACGTACTATGTTTTTTATGAATGATGATGGTATATAAGTTTTCGGTATGTTGTTTGTCATTTGATTTGGGTAGATAGATAAGTAATTTTGATTGTTTGGATTTAAGTATTGTAGTAGTGGGTTGTTTGTTTAAGCTTATTTTTTGGCTTACGAGATTATGTTTTTTCGGCTCATGTTTTCCAGCTTAATTTGTAACCCATGGGTTTATATAAACTTATTGTTTCATAATTAGCTTATATAAGATAATAAGTTTGAAAAAAATTAGCTTGTGAAATATAAGCTCGTAAGCCAAAAAATAAGCTTAAATAAACACCCCATTTTGGTTTCATGGTGAAATAAGCGGTTTTCGAGGTTGATATTGTTAGCTTACGAGGGCTTATATGCACTTTGAAACAAGCAGTTCTTTGCAGGCTTGTTTCTTTCTAATATAAGCAAATAAGGCAGTTGAAATTTTAGCAATCCAAACACTTCAAAAGTGTTTTCTTGTACTGTCAAATAGATGAAAGCTATGGATTAATCATTATTGACCATTTCAAGTATATCCATTCTGGGGTTAGACCTTTGTTGTGCAGTAATGGCATCTTTGCAAGCTGAACTGTACATCTCCATTGTTCTTTGAAGCTCCATCTTTAGTCTTCTCATTTCATTATCCACATCATCCTGTTGCAAGTAATTTGTCACTATGCTAAACAGAAAAAAAAATTAAAAAATAAAAAAAATTGCAGAGATGTGCAACTTGTTAGTTGTGACCGGTTAATAAGATAATGGGTGTATAATGAAACAGGTCATATGGGTTCAGATACACAGGTCTAAAACCACTTTGACGAAAAATGTTGACAGTTCATCGCATGAATTATCAACTCCATTTATTTTGGAAAATTTACTTAGCGACAACATATAACTAGTGTGTGAGTGATGTTTTTATTATATTACCGCTCGTGTTGAAGTTGATACTCTACTATCCATTGAGGTAGATGAAAACATTGAACCCATATCATCTCCGATAGTTCCAAGGAATGGTGACTGAAAGCTACGGTCTGAAACACCTGACATGCGTGGAGTTAAATCAACATTAGACATGTCATAATACATTGCACCAGCATCCGACATCCGATCACAACTTGGCCTTTCCGAGCTTATAAATGATAAATCTGCTTCTGCATCTGATAGCTCCCCACACAACAATTTTACATTCAACCTCTGCCTCTATTAAATGGTGACCTGCATATATTTGTTGTTATTAAATTTCGTAAAATATAGAGGGTGTTTGGAATTGCTTATTTCAGACTGCAAGACTGTTAAGAAGGTAGACAGGTATCAAGATATCTGTCTGTTTTTAAGTGCTCGAGGGTGTTTGGGATTGCTTTTTAAAGTGTTTTATCTCTTATTTTTGAGCATCTAATCAGCTTTTATTATATCTTTAATAGTGTTATCTCGTATTTAGTGTCATAAGCACTTAAGACTAAGCAGATTATTTAAACACATTAAACTGCATTATGTTTTGGAATTAAGAAGATAAGTACTTAATAAGCAATCCCAAACACCCTCATGTACTCTAAACCAATCTTTGAACTTACCTGATTGCTTCGGGATCTTCAGGCACTGGAACAGGCTTCTCGACGGCCTTTTCGGTTCTGTTTACAAGTTGTTGGGGTCATGTATCAAAAAAAAAAAAAAGAAAAAAAAAAAAAAGGGGAACCAAAATTTTGGGGTTTAAGATAAAATAAAAAGCATACTTCGTAAGTTAAAACTATTCTTGCAGCGTACGCTTGCTTCAAAGTTGTTAGTTTGCTCTTGGATTTTCTCACGTAGAGGGGATGGGAACGGGGGTGCTCGTGAAGATTTCTTTGCTGATGATATCTTTGCTTTCGAGATGACATAAACAGTGCAGAAATCTGGTATTGATTTCATCACGTGGCTTGGGACATAAGACGTCCGAAATCTATGTCCACATGTTTTAATGATTAGTCCAGATATTCATTTAATCATTTAATATCAACAGAATAAAATGTTTACATGAAAAGTGTCTCTACGAGATTTTACGGGTGCGTTTAGTTGGAGAATAAATTCTCTTATTTTCTATCTCTAGTTTTGTAAAAATTTGGATGGGAAATTTATCTCCACAAAACACTGAAAATATAAGCAGAAAATAACTAAAATTTGTTTCTAATTTTCCTCATTAGATTAGAAATAGGAGATTTTGTGTTTTGAAAACATTTTGTTGGAAAATGATAATTTGACGCGATTTATTTTCCTTGTTTCATTAAAACATTTTGTGAAAAACAATGGTGTTTTCACAACTAAACGCACCTACATGTCCTTAACACATTCTCATGTGGTAGGTTGATAAGATTATTTGTTTAGTACCTAATGAAGCCGTGTTTTGAAGAGGCTCCAAGGACCAGAAATTGATCGCAGCATAAGAAGCGTATTCTGTTAGTGCTTTCGCTATGTTTGTATCTTCAAGTATAACATCGTAGCATTGTATCTGTATAGTGAAACAGGCTTTAGTACAATACCACGAAACATAAAACCATACTTGGTTAAACAACATCCTTACTTCTTTACGGGTACAAAACAATGAAATGTGAGGAACAAGTCTCTCGCTTGCTTCTCCTGTTGTTGCTTGCTCGCACCACCGCCAACAGCTCCACCTGCTCACATTGTCCAGTATATATATTAGATCAGCTCGACTTGTCAAAATGAATACAAATACGTTCTAACAAAGAAAATTGAGATTTTTTTTACCACATTTAGTGGTTTAGGAGATGGCTCAATATCATTGTTTCAGGGTTTGGTATTTGATTCATTTTTTCCCTTCCAATAATGTAGCTATCTGATATGGAATACTTTATTTTGTTTATCAAAAGTTGTTTTAGATAACAGCATGTAAAATATTACTGTATTAATTATGTTTTTACCACAATGTTATCGAAGACAACAATAGAAATAGAAGGATAATTGCCTGTGGTAGGAGTTTTTTGAATGACATGTATGAGGACAACCGTTTGGCCGCGGGTAAGAAGATGTTCAATGGACCATTTTAGAGCATGCTGGCTGTATTTGTCCTTGTCTATGGCTACTGCAACCACGGAAGTTGAGGTACCCTTTCGCATCCGGTCTCCACCATGCACCGTACTTCCGCTCTTTGGAAGCCACATTTTATCTTATGTTCTGTGTTTCTCTCTTTAATGTTGTTTGGTATTAGAGGTGGAAACGTCCAAAAAAAAAACTGGCTGAATGGGATATTTTTAAAGATTTGGACATTTAAATTTCTTCTTTTTTTGAAATGGCACATATAGCCCATTGAAGACTTAAATGGACACTAACTGCAGACATTTTTTTCTCAATCAGAAACATTACGATCATTTTAAAAAACTTTTTTATATAATATATTTAAGTTTTTAATATAAATAAGATATTACGCTTAAGAAAAATTATTTTGTCGTTTTTAGTATTTTATTGTCGATTTGATAACATGTGCTTGTTTGGTAGTCCTGCTTTAGCTCGTGCACGCTTAAGCTCGTGCCCATTCTAGCCGTGCCGTTTAGCCCCCTGCCCGCCTGCTTTGCCACCTCTATTTGGTATGATCATGGTGGTGATGAATGCCCTATCTATTAACATTCAAGGTCTTGGCCACAAGACCAAAAAGGAGTGGATAAAGGCGTTGACTAATTCGTTCAAACTTAATTTTTTAGTGATCCAAGAGACCAAGATGACTAGTATTTCGCATATGGACGTGAAATTTTTGTGAGGTAACTCCAATTACGACTACGTTTGTAGTGAGTCCTTAGGAAGCTCAGGTGGTATCCTATGTTAGGGGTGTTATTCGGGTTGACCCGGTCGGGTTCGGGTCAACTCGGGTCGGGTCAACTCGGGTCAAGCCATAAAAAAATATACCCGAACCCGACCTTTTTTTAAAACTCGGGTCAACTCGGGTCGGGTCAATTCGGGTTCGGGTCAATTCGGGTCGTGTCAATCGGGTCGGGTCAATTCGGGTTCGGGTCAACCCGAGTAATTTACATTGTAAAAGTGTTATTGAACCGGATTTCGGTCGGGTTCGGATCGGGTCAAGGCTAAATAAATATACCCAACCCGACCTTGTTTAGAACTCGGGTCAATTCGGTTGACCCGATTGACCCTAATTATTTTTGACCGATTGACCCAATATCGAATTGACTCGGTCGGTCTGGTTCGGTCGGGTTGGCCGAATGACACCCTAATGACAACCCTATCCTATGGTATCGGATAATTTCATAGCTATTTATGGAACGTGGCTTCCTACCAACTCCAAAATTTTGTTTATTGCTGTTTATGCTCCTCAACAAACTTCATGCAAAAAGAAGTTATGGGACTATATCTCTACCATAGTTGGTCGTTGGAATGGGGAGTCTATTGTTATGGGAGATTTTAACGAAGTTCGATCTAGCGAAGAACGGCGTGGATCCTGTTTTAATCCTATAGCGCCAAATACTTTGATCGCTTTATTTCTAACGCGGGGCTTGTCGATGTTACTTTGGAAGGATATGCATTTACATGGGCTCATCCCTCGGCTTCTAAAATGAGCAAACTAGATCGTTTTCTAGTTTCAGATGGTATTTTTTCTCTATTTCCTTCCATTACAGCCATTTGCCTCGACCGTCACCTATCGGACCATCGTCCAATTCTGCTTCGGGAAGTCAAGTTGGATTTCGGACCAATTCCTTTTCGATTTTATCATTCATGGTTTGATTATGTCGGGTTTGATGATATGATTAAATTGTCATGGCCCTCGTTTTCTCACTCGGATACTAATGAGATGATTCGTTTAAAAAAAAAACTACAAGATCTTAAGAAAATTATACGTAGATGGATTAAAGCCAAAAAGCTGGAAATATCAGGTTCAAAAAATGAGATGATTTAGGAATTGGGGCGATTGACAAAGATATGGATCGTGGGGTTTTTGACGATGATACTGTTTCTCGTCGTTTCGAACTGAAACATAAACTTCTTAAGGTTTCTGAGATGGAATCGAAAGATAATTTTCAGAAATCTAAAGTCAAGTGGGCGGTAGAGGGGGATGAAAACTCAAAATTCTTCCATGGCATCATCAATAAGAGGAGAGCTCAGCTAGCGATTCGGGGCATTTTCGTTGATGGGTTTTGGGAAACAGAACCAGGTATGATTAAAGACTCTTTTTTTAAGCACTTTGCTTCTCGATTTAAAGAACCTGCCAATCACAAATTTAAATTAAATTTTGAGTTTAATAAGAAGTTGCACCAAAATCAAATGGAAGATTTAGAGAGAAGTGTGTCACGCGATGAAATTTGGAGGGCTGTGTGGAGCTGTGGTGATAATAAATCTCCGGGCCCCGATGGCTTCACCTTTGAATTTTTTAAGAAATATTGGGATTGTATTGGGTCTGACTTTTGCGAGGCGGTCGAATATTTCTTCATTAACAGCTCTTTTCCAAAAGGATGTAAGTTGCCCTAATTCCAAAGTTCATGGATGCTAAATTCGTTAATGATTTTTGGCCGATAAGTTTGATTGGGAGTGTATACAAAGTGGTTACCAAGGTACTTGCCAATTGATTAGCTCTGGTCATCGTGGATCTCATCTCCGATACCCAGTCCGCTTTTGTCGCTGGAAGACAAATTTTAGATGGCCCGTTTATTGTTGATGAAATTCTCCATTGGTGTAAAAGAAAGAACAAAAAGGCGATGTTCTTTAAAGTCGATTTTTCCAAAGCATACGACTGCGGGGATTACTTATTAGAAGTACTTGTATGCTTTGGTTTTGGGCTATTAATTGGATTCTATATTTTCGCTAAGGCGCTATCTTAATTAATGGAAGTCCTTCTAAAGAGTATTCTTGCCATCGTGGTCTCAAACAAAGAGATCCTCTTGCTCCATATCTCTTTATCTTAATCATGGAATCTCTCCATTTATCTTTCAACCGGGTGGTAGACGAGGGCTTGTTCAAAGGTATTCAATTACAAGGTTCGTTATCCTTATCTCACCTCTTTTATGCAGACGACGCTATGTTTATAGGAGAATGGTCCAATGAAAATCTGAGTGGTATTATCAACATTTTAAAGAGCTTCTTTCTTGCTTCTGGACTTCAAATAAATATCCTTAAAAGTCAACTGTTGGGTGTGTGCGTTCCACACCAAGTGGTAGAGCATGCAACCTCTTTGATAGGTTGTTCTATTATGAGCAACAAATTCCGCTATCTAGGCGTTATGGTGGGAGAATACTCTTCTCGTGTTCAGGCTTGGGATGACGTTATTCTTAAGCTTAGATCTCGCCTCTCTAAGTGGAAGGTGAAAACCCTTTCGACAGGCGGTCGTTGAACTCTCTTGAAATCCGTTCTTGGGGCATCGCCGATTTATAATATGTCCATTTTAAAGTCCCTACAGGTGTTTTGAAGGTTATGGAGACTATCCGCAGCGGTTTTTAATGGAGCGGACCAGTTGGAAAAAAGTTTCATGGGTTGCTTGGAATAAGGTTTTAGCTTCAAAAACATGGTGGTTTAGGAGTCTCGATTTTTTTCTTAACCGTGCCCTCCTTCTCAAATGGGTTTGGCAATTTGTATCCCAAGATGGCTCGTTATGGTATAAAGTCATTCGTGCGCTTTATGGTTCTTCGGTGGAAACTCACTCGACTAGCCTATCCTCTAACTGGTGTTCAATAATGAGGGAAGTCAATAAGTTAAAAGGAAAGGTTTTGATTTCTGTTCGCATGTAAAAACGCATTGGTAATGGTGATGATTCGAGATTCTGGTTCGATTATTTGATCGGAGACGCCTCTTCGTGTCAAATTTCTCGCTTGTTCGCATTGGACCTGAACAAAGAAGCATCGGTGGCTGTTAAGCTTAGTGTCCGATAGATGTTTTGTTCCGTAGAAATGCTCGGGTGGTCTCAAGAGAATCTGTCGGCTGATTTGACTTCTTTGATGGATTCGGTGACTTTATCGAATTCAGGTGATCGATGGGTTTGTGATTTGGTTAGCGATGGTAACTTCCGGGTTAAGGAGATTTGTAACTACATTGATGATCTTTTCCTTCCGCATCAAGCTGCCCCGACTAGATGGATCAAATACATCCCTATTAAGATTAACATCTTCGCTTGGCGAGCTCGGCAAGATTATTTACCGACTCGAGTAAATCTGATTCGCAGAGGAATCACTATTGAGTCGTCTCTTTGTCCGGTTTGTTCAGTCTACGAGGAAGATGTTTGCCACATCTTCTTCCGTTGTGATTTGGCTCAACTTGTTCTTCGTCGCATATGCAGATGGTGGGGCTTAGATCCTCATGATTGGTCATCTTTCCAAGAGTGGCAGTCTTGGATTCTTTCAATTCGGTTCTCCTCTAAGGTAAAAGCTGTGTTGGAGGGAGTGTTCTTCGTATCTTGGTGGTTTATCTGGAACTTTAGGAATCGGATCATTTTTGAAGAATCTCCTCCAAGACGTTCGGAGATTTTCGATGCGATAGTTTTTTGTGCTTTCAATTGGTGTAAAAGTCGTTGTCATACGACGTTTTCTTGGGACGATTGGTTAAAAAATCCCCAATTTATTTCCTTGTAATTGTTTTCTAGCTCCTTGCTAGTTTAATAAAATTTCGCCGTTCAAAAAAAAATGATCATGGTGGTGATGTTCTATTCGTCGTCTCTGTTTTGGTATTTCTAATTCTTTACATTTTTTGTTTATTGTCTAAATTTGTCAATCCAAAAAGTTCACATTGGTGGTTGATGTTCTTAAAAGTACGGTTTAAAAGTTCCAAGTAAAAACCACATATTCCTTGTGGGCAACATAAATAGCCACCTAAAATCTCTCGAATATTTTAGAGGTACTAAAATACACCCATTTTTAATGATTTATATAAGAATCAAAGCTTCTATTTTTCGTAGATAAGAGAATCAAAGATATATATATATGTTACTACAAAAAGTGTGACGGGTTATAATGGGTGTTGATGATGCTTGTTGGGCTAGGCTAACAAGCTATTGGTGGGCTAATCTTGTACTAATCCAAGTAGTTGATTGAATCCCTTCACAAGGAAGAGTAAACCGTTAGCCTTACCATGGGGACGGACCCCACGATTAGACTCCGCCGTGAGAGTAAGTACACATTCTTGTCAGAAAAAATGAGAGTATGTATGTGTTATTATAAGAGAAATTTGTACCAGTATGGGATTAGAGCCCTTTTATAGGTGGGGTTTACCGCTAGGGTTTCCTGATTACTCGCATATAAGAGTTAGCGGCCGGAGTGGGGCCCTTGTCGGACAAGGTCCCGTGGTAATCGCGGATGCGGACACAAGATACCTTCCGCGGCCGGAGGTTTTGTCCGCTAAGTATCCTGCGTGCGTCTTTAAGTTTGGACTATAGCCAATTTAGTTATTGGGCTTATTCTTGGTCCAGTATTCGTAGTTGTTCTCGTTGTTGGCCTGGGCCCAGTATGCGTATAGCACGAGTTAGGCCCGGTAGGCCTGCTATACGTGCTATACATTATCAAGTCCCCCCAGTCTAGTATATTCATTGTGTGTGGATACTTGTCGCGTGCGGTGAATGTGACTAGACTTAAGTTGACTGAGCGGTTTCTTTTTCGTACCTTTGAAGCGTCTTTCTGACCCTCCACTTTCTTGGAAAGTGCTTCGTTTGACGTGAATGTTTTTAGACTTTTCGTTTTCTACTTGATTTGACTGAGTGGCCCCCGCGCCTCCATTGTCCTTATCTTTTTACTTTTAATCCTGATCGTTCAACCAGATTTTTGCTGATACATGTAACCATGTTGATTTGGATATATGCTTAGTATAAATACTACCCCTATTTTTACTATTTCACTTTTCCTCTTTTGCTATATTTTTGCCATTGCCGCTTTGTTCTATCTTTTCTGAGAAAGGAGAATCCATCCGTTTATCAGTCTTGATATTGACTACATCCGCTCGTCATGAGTGCTATTGTGGATATAAAGTGTGGTACTACCCGAGACGTTTATCCCCTTACTGTAAGTTTCACATTCCTTTCGAGGTTTATCCGAGCTTCCTTCGCCCAATCACACTATGCATGAGTGTCCCCAAAAAGATTGGTTTGTACAACCGGTTTTTGATTATGCGAATTTTCGCCTTCCGTTGTCAATTTTTCTTGTTGATTAATTAGGTACTATCGCATTAACATTTCCCGCCTTTCCGTCTTTGGTGCATCCAAGATTTCTCATTTTGAAATCTTATGTCGTGCCATGGTATTGCATCTACCGTTGGTTTGTTTTTTGCTTTTATGTTAACACGAAGAACAAAGGGTTGTTTTCTTTTACCAAGCGTGATAGTGCTCGATGGTTTACACTAAGCCCCTTGATTCCTTGAAGAACCGAACGATCAATTTTCTTGGTTGATGACTTTGCACGTCTCCGCCTTATTTCCACAGAGTTCCAATAAGAATTATTTTGAAGGATCTTGTGCCTCATCTTGTGAGTATAATGTTGATCATTATGCAACTCGTTGCCCACCCCGCTCCTTTCCTGAGATTTCTGAAGTGTTTCTTTGTTGGGTCGGCTTGAGCGCCACTACTCTTTGGGCGAGACATGTACGTTGAAATTTTCAATAATGATGGAACGGGTAAGTTTTTCCCCTTGGTGTTGGTTTCCATCGTTCTTTTACATCAACATTTTAACTTGTTTCTCTTTTTTGCAGTGCTGAGTTGGCCTGACGATATTCAGTCTCCTGATCCTACTAAGGTCAGAATGGTTGGGCGCCCTCGTCGCGAGGAGGAGCCCAGGCTCTTGGAGGTAACTGTTCATCGCACATCGCCGCTTGTTCTTATTGAAGATGAATTGGAAGCTGGTGTTAACAATCTTTTTAGATCTGAGGGTGTTGATGTTAATGCCTAAGTGGGTCAATCCTTGAGACTCCGATGTCGATCTTGAGGTACTACTTATGGTCCTTCATTTAAGATGAAGGAGAATCCTTCCTTGATTGTTGGGACATCCTCCGTCTTGTGAAGAGGTTGTGTCTCGACTTTCCTCGAGGGCATTCTATCGGTAGCACTCATGTTGGTGGTTTTCAAGCTTTCTTTGAATAGAGTGTTCTCGACACCGAGCTTGGTTTCACGGTTGCCCGGACTTTGCCTTTATCACTTCTTCTATCTCAACGACCCACAGAGCATGAAGTTGAGTTTTCTGGCGATTCTTCTATCAGACGCGAGCCTTTAATTAGTCCTCTTCAAAGGTTTGTCATTTCCTCAGACTCTTCTTCTGATTGTAGTACCTCTGCTGTTGGAGCTGAGGTTACCTCTTGTACCAGGTCTGAGATTGCCTTAGGTGTTCTTGCCACTAATGTTGTAACGACAGTTTCCATTCCTGTTCTAGTTGTGAGGGATGCCTTTCCTAATCCCTCCCCTTTTTTTAGTGGTTCATCCTCAGGTGTTGGTGCCGACCGTGATGTTAGAGATCTTCCTTCCTTCTTTGGTCGACCTTTAGGCGATGAAAGAGGATGCAAGATGGACTTGTTGTCGGGCATCGCCACGGCACGGATGTCACACCCTTTTTTAACGTAGAGGCTTATAACACTTCTGCTAAGGCTGACTACGAGAACGTTGTTCAGGTGCTTCGTGGTGTTCAATTCCCTTTGTTGTCTTCGTTGGAGGCTCTTAAGGATTCTAGTGTTGAAGATGTTATGAGTCTACTTTATCCTGAAGCCTTTGTTTCTGGTTCTTCTTTTGTTGACTCTTAGTTTTGCTTGGAGCGGTGATATTCTCGTTCACCACCCGTAAGCCCCACAGTAGTAGGTGAGTCTTCTTTGTCGGCTTTCATTAATGATTGCTTTGAGAGGTCTGGAAAGGCGAGTGAAGGTTCCCTTCATGACTGGTTAGCTCTTGCGGATAGATGGTATTCCTGGATTAGCCCTTTGTCAGTGAGAACTTTTGCGGGTACGACTTGTGTGTCCGGTTACGTAGTTCTTTGTCCAGACACCGGTCCTCCTTGTTCTGTCTCTCTTTCCGTGTCCGACTATGAAGTGTCAAATATGCTTGAACAACGTGGTAATGTTGGTGACACAAATGCGGATGTTCTTAAGTAATCTGGGACGGACCCTATTTCAGATTCTTCCGACCAAGTTTAATGTGGTCATTCTCGTATTTTGCACAATGCTTTTTATTTTACCGATTTTGTGGCGCAAGAGCGGCACTTTTGTTTGTAGACTGTCTACCATATGTACATTTTGTTGTTTGAAACTTTTTAGTTTTTGCTATTTTAATCTTCACACTGGTGTGCTTATTATAATAGTCTTAGTTGAATACTTGTGGGTTATTCGCCCGATACTGGACTTGCAACATCTCTTACGTATCTTGAGTGAATTTTGAGGTTACTCAACCTTTTGTTATTCGTAATAACGTTATATGGGTCCTGCCCAAGTGTATGCGCGTCTTACTTACATGTGTCAAAATTTCTAATAAAGTAAATAATTAGAAAAATTTAAAGTAAAAGTTGGTGAAGGTAGCTAAGCTTCACCTTTTTTCATTCAAGATAATAAAAATATTACAATATAGAAGGATAAATTGCGATATCAACTCTCCTCTGCGGAGTCCGCAGGAGGCGGGTTGCTTACATTTGATGTATGTAACATCTTTTAAGATTGCGACGCTCCATCTCCATGGAATTGGGTTTCTGCATGGTCCTTTAGCTTGTACGCACCTTTTCCTAATGCTTCCGTGACCTCGTAAGGTCCTTCCAATTTAGGTCCCAATTTCCTCCTTCTTCGCATGGCTTGCATCGTTGTTGCGGTACACCAAGTCTCCGGCTTGAAGCTTGTGTTGCGAATCCTTGAGTTATAATACTTCTACATTTGTGCTTTGATTTTTGCTTCACGTATTGCCGCTTGTTCCTTCTTTCTTCCGTAAGATTCAAATTCATTTCCAAAGCCTCATCATTTTCTTCTATGTTTGCTTCCACCGTCCTCCATGTGGGCATTCCTAGTTCAAATAGGGGATGACAACTTCCGTTCGTATATCAATGAGAATGGAGTGTCTCACATCGATTTGATCATTATGCGGTGCCCCACAAACATGCGATAGCTCAACCATCCGCTTTTGCTTATTTCCTCCAATCGGCTTTATTCCTTCCCCGGACTCGCTTGCTCTTTCCACCTGCCCATTTGCTTGTGGATGTTTAACGGAAGCAAAGTGTTGTTTTATATTCATTTTTTCGCACCAGTCTTTGAATGAATTGTCTCGGAATTGTTTTCTGTTGTCGGATATTATTTCTCCAGAGAGTCCGAATCTACACACGATGTTTTCCCATACAAATTTTTTGACTTGGTTTCCTGTAATAATGGCAACTGGCTTTGCGTCTATCCACTTTGTAAAGTAGTCTATCGCCACTATGAGGAATTTGACTTTACCGGGTCCCTTCGGGAGGGGTCCCGCGATGTCAATTCCCTATTTGTAGAATGACCATGGGGAAGTGATTGGAGTTAACTTTTCTTGCGGATGTCTCAGGACTGGTCTGTGTACTTGACAATCTTTACATGCTAGGATTAGCTTCCGAGCATCTACATGCATAGTAGGCCAATAGTATCCGGTACGTTAGACTATAGCCACTACGGACCTTGTTCCGGTGTACATAATGCAAGATCCTTCGTGGATTTCTCTTAGCACGTAATTTTCCTGGAGGGGTCCTACGCACCGTAACCACGGCCCAAGAAAAGACTTTTTGTAAAGCGTCCTGTTAATCACTGCAAATCTCTTCGACTTCCTCTTGATTTCTCTTGCTTTCTTTTGTTCGGTTGGGAGTATTTCCTTTGTCAGGTATTCATATATTGGGGTCATCCATGTGTACCCCTCTTCTTCCACTACTACTAGTACTGCTACCTCTTCTATTGACTTTTGGTTAAGTTCTTCCACCAGCACTTGTTTTTTTCCAGATGCGCGAAGCTGGTAGACGCCATTTTACTTAGGGCGTCCGCCTTCTTGTTTTCACTTCTAGGGAATTGTTTGATTGAGAGCATTCGGAAATTGCTCAAGAGCGCCTTACCTTTCCGTATTTAATCATTCCCACTCTTTAGCTATATATGTTCCGTTAACCGATTAGCAACAAGTTTCAAATCTACATTTGCTTGTAAGTTCTTAACTCCCATTTGTTCGCTATCCTTAACCCAACTATTAGAGCCTCATACCCAGCCTCGTTATTTGTTGCTCCAAAGCGAAATCTTAAGGCATAAGTGAACTCCGTTCTCTCCAGGTCTGTCAATATTAGTCCTACACCACAACCATCTATGCAAGATGAACCGTCTGTGAACAGGATCCATGGTTGCGGGAGCTCCTCTTCTACTTCCATTGAGTCATTCTCTTCATCATCTTTTGGACATTATACTATGAAATCCGCCAAGATTTCTCCTTCAACTAATACTATTGGCCTCAATTGTATGTCGTATTCTCCTAACTCAATTCTCCATTTCTGCAGTCTGCCTGCGACTTCTGGTTTTGACAGTATTTGTTTTATCGACTGGTCCGTGATAATACTAGTTTCTCCATGGGTGTGTAGTTGATTTCCGGACCTCGCAGGCTCGGCTTACAAAGTATATCGATGTTTTCTTGCCTTCCCTTTCTGTCATTAATAAACAAGTACATAAAATGACAATACAAATTAAAATAATAATATCGGAAAAAAAAAAATACAATTTAGTGATTAAGGTTCATAAATGCTCAATGATGTCTTGTCGAAGTTCGTTGTGCACTCTTCTATCTTGAAGTTCTTTGGTTTTCCTAATATGGAAGTCGCATCGTTTGATCCAAGTACGTTGAATATTCGGTCGTGGAGAAACAAAGAATTCGTTATATTCAGTAACAGCGGACTTTTGATCTTTCAGTAGCATGTTATCTAATATTATACAACAATACATGATTTTTCATAGCGTATTGATTTGATAACCACGTGCGGGTTGTTGTATAATTCCCAACGACCTTGTAGGACTCGAAAGTTCGTTCAAAATCTTTACTTGAACTTTCTTGAACTCTTTTAAACTTCATTGTTTTTCCTCCGTTGTAAAAGCGTTTTGACAAACGAGACCACTCGGGATAATTCCATTGGCCAAATAGTAACCTTTGTTGTATGTATACATTTACTACAAATGGAGCTTCGGGAAGTCTATCAGCAAGAAAGGAATTAAATAATGGTGAACCATATAAAGCATAGAGGTCATTATTTTCTCCCGGAACATCGAAATATGCATGCGAAATTCACAAACTATAATCCCCTACGGCTTCTAACATTAGAGTCAGGTATTTATGATTACGTATTTTGAATTGAAGATGCAAGGCCTTTGGACAATTTCTCCAATCCTAATGCATACAATCAATGCTCCCGAGCATTCCCGAGAGCCTATGTTCTTTTTCATGCAATGCATATATTTTTTTCAAAGTCATCTGAATTGGGCTTTCATAAAAACTCTTCTATGTATAAAATATATATGCATTAAGTGAATTTTATTAAACATTCACATGAAGAATGTTCACCAATTTGCAAGTACTCATCAAATGCATCAGGTGATGAACTGTATGGCGGATGTGCATTTAGTAATAGCACTAATACTTAAACGACCCATACAATCCGGTCGGCATGAAAAAAAAGAGACGTATTTAGGAAGAGGGTTGGCATTGTAATTGGTAATAGTGTGGACTATTTGTTTTAAAAGTTTAGAACTCATACGATACCTTCACCTAAATAACCTCTCGGTGTATTTAGGAGGATTGTTTTCGTCACTAAAATAGTCATCCAATAGCAGTTGTTCCGCCTTTTCTCGTTCACGTGGTATGTATGTCCTAGTATTAGGACCCGAACCCAAACCTCTGGCTTCTTGATTACACAAAGCTACAAATTATTGATAAGCTTCAAAATCCTGTATATAACGTTTCAAGTCGTCTTGAAAATAAATATCGTAATGATCATAGTTGTTGGGATCATAGTTGGGACCATAGTTGTTAGGATTCATAGTTGTTTTAGTTGTTGAGAGGTAGTGAAAGTGCATGTAAAAGTTGGAAAAATAGTAAGGTATTTATAGGATTTTTAGGAGGTTAAAATTTAGAAAAGGTGAGATTTAATGCAAAAAAGGTCAAAATTAAGCCTCAACGGCTATTTTTTCTGTCATTAAGACTGCACTGACCGCTTCTTTTGCTACCGTAAGATATATGATAAGTTCCTCTTTTTCTTGGGGCGTCGTGAGGGTTGGGAGGTCTGCTATCATCTTTTTCATCTGCTTAAAAGCTTCCTCCGCTTCCTTTGTCAACTAAAATCACTCTTTTTTGTACACTTCTTGAGTGTTTTAAAGAAAGGTAATGACTTCTCAACGGATTTAGCCAAAAACCTACTTAAACTTGCCAGCTTTCCATTGACGTATTTTAAGGCATTTTGGAGATGGGAGGTTTAGTACCGCTCTTGCTTTATCTGGGCATACTTTGATTCCTTTAGTGTTCACGGTGTATCCGAGAACATTTCTTCTTCCATTCAAGGTGCATTTCTTAGGATTGACTTCATGTTTATTTCTCTTAAGGTTTTAAAGGTTTCCCCTATGTCCCATAATATCTCCTCCCCCGTGCGGCTTTTGATTACCAGGTCATCGACATACACTTCTAGATTTCTGCCGATTTGCTTGTGGAAAGCCTTATCTACCAGTCGTTGGTATGTTGCTCATGCATTCTTTAATCCGAATGGCATTTTGGTATAATAGAATATTCCATGACTTGTGATGAATGCTGTTTTTTCCTCATCTTTCTTTGCCATTTGTATCGGTGATAGCCCTTATATGCGTCCGTGAAGCATGTGAAGGGATATCCAGAGTGATTCGACTTTCCAATCTATTTCCGCAATGGGTAGCCATCCTTTGACATGCTTTGTTGAGGTCTTTGAAGTCTATGCACATCCTCCAACTTCTGTTAGGAATTAGAAATTCCGGTATTAAAGAGTCGGTCACCTCAAGTATATGTAATCGTTAAAAGCTCGTAGTCGTAGTTCTTTTAAGTTAAGTAGTATTTAGTTAAGTAACACCGTGGAGGACGACGGGTCTTTACCCAGCTGTATGCACGATCCACGACCCGATGTGTGGCGATTTATGTAAGACTATAAATACTCTCTACCTCCCAAGGTAGAGTTGGAGCTCATAATAATATCTTTCACTTTCTCTCACTAAGTTCCCTAAACCTCTAACTTTCTCTCTAGAATTCCATCTATATGCTACTTTGTGTTATGGTTTGATGTGTATGTGAAAAGTTATATCTTACAATTGGTATCAAGAGCCATGGTTGGATCATATCTTGCACATCTTTGGATTTCTAGTGGTTTTAGGTGGTTTTGAGTTTGAAAAAGTTTAGTGGTTTTGCATCATTTGGTTGATTTCTTGTGTTAAAGTTTGAATTTTGTTAGTACTTTTATGTTTAGAATCATCACAAGTGTTTAGGTTTTCATTTGGTAAGCTTGAATCATCTTGGTTGGGTTGTTTTGGATTGAAAAGTGATGTTTATATGGTTTTCAAGCTAGCGACTTAGCTCACGGACTATTCTCTTCATAGCGACTTGCTTTACAAATTTGTAGCGAGTTCTGACTTTAGACCTAGCGAGTTAGATCTAGCGAGTTAAAGTACAAGTAGTGGACTCTCCACTCAGAGTAGCGACAGTGGTAGCGACTTGGTGCATGGCGAGTTGCTCTTTAGCGACTTGTATCTTTAGCGACTTGAGTGGCAATTCTTGCCAAAATTTTGCTAGCGACTTGAGGCTTAGCGAGTTACTACTTAGCGACTTGCATTTGTCTAGCGACTTGGGACTCTAGCGACTTAGTGGTGTAGCGAATTAAGTGTTAGCGACTTAGTGCATTATCTTCTAGCGACTTAGTGCATTATCTTCTAGCGACTTAGTGCATTATCTTCTAGCGACTTAGTGCATTATCTTCTAGCGACTTGATGATTGTTTACGGTTTTCTCTTGATTTAGTAAAATCCGTGAAAGAATCTATTTCCGGTTTAATCATAGAGTTATAAAATCCGTATAATCATTAACATGTCTACCAACGTTCCTCTTGTAATCTCCACTTGTTGCGGGGATGTTCAAGCGGTGGCTCGGATACTCGTCCACCCATGCTTGCCAGGCCGACTACGATTCTTGGGCTCAGCGAATCGGTTGTATTGCCTTGGAAAGGAAAATGGTGTCAACATTCTCAAATCCATTGATGAAGGACCATATCGAGTTGAGGCGACTAGAGACATACTTGATACTAATGAAGATGGTACTCTGTTTACGGAATGGACGGACCTAAGATGTATGATGAGCTTGATGATAAGGATAAAAGAGATTTGATGCGAGATATCGGGGCTTCAAACATTGTTCTTCAAGGTCTTCCTAAAGACATCTACAAGGCGATCAATCATAACACCGATGCTAAGGCGGTTTGGGATAATGTTAAGATGCTTCTCTCGGGTTGAAATTAACTATGGAAGGCAGAGAATCCCAACTCTATGGCCAATTTGAGCACTTCAAGATGAAACCGGATGAGAATGTCTATGAGTACTATGTGAGATTTCATAAGTTAGTTAATGACATGAGGAACATCGAATGACTATGCCTAACATTCGATTGAACTCAAAATTTGTGAACAACATGAATCCCGAATGGCACAAGTTTGTTACCGTTGTGAAGCTTACTAAAGGATTGAAGAATACAAACTATGAGCAACTCTATGCCTTCCTCCTTGAGAATGAGAGACATGCTATGTTTGAAAAATTGATTCTCAATCGGTTCAAAACCAACCGGGAGAGACAAGCTCGTCTAATGATTCAAGCGCCTTCTACTCAAACATCGGAATCACAACCAAAGCTTCACAAGTCATACCCTTGGGTAATGGTAATCACAAACTCATTCACGATCCTATGTACAAACAAGGCGATCTTTGATGCACACGTGGGAAACTTCATTAATCAACTAGCTCTTACGATTAGCCAAAACATGAATTCTCTCCCACAAACCAACAACAACCTCGAGCGACATCTAACCCACACAATCAAGCTCTTGTTAAAGATGGAAGGATCGTGGTGCAACCGATTCGGGAAAGGCAGTATGATCGGGGAAGAGGTGGTCTTTGGTAGAGGTTATGTGGGCAATCGAATCGAGGAAGGAATGGTAACCAAGGTCAAGCTAAGCCGATCAAATGCTATAAGCGTGGTGGTGAGGACACATTGCAAGGCGCACATCTCCAAAGCGTCCACGAATCTTGATTACTTGAGATAAGATCTTTGCTTGGCACAAGCTCGGGACAATGGGGCTGCTTTGAATGAAGAGGAATTCTTGTTTCTTCTTGAGGGCAATGCCAAGACCTATGATGCGAGATGTGGATGAGCGACCTATTCGGAGATAGGTCACAATCATCGAATGCCTTTCAAGTCGTTGTTGTGATGCATCGACTACGATGTGGATGATGGACCTCTGGCACACACAATTTTATGGCTAGCATTTCTCCAATGGTTTCTCCCAAGGTCTCCTCTTCACCACTAGTTGGGCCATCCCATGACAAGCTCATCTCGGAGGTATTAAAACTATCGATGATCTTGATGTGCAGCGGATGCATGACAAAGTACAATCAAGCGAAACTATTGAATCAAATATTGAAAATATGGGTAATATCGATATTGTCCCATATGATCAATATGTGAAACAAAGTGAAAGTGAAGTTGTACCAAGTGATGCATCTTCTGCGATCAACAATGACTATGTTTTTGATGAATACACGCATGTGCCCTGATGATTCGATAATTTACGAACTAAATGCCTATAAAGAGCGTGTTGCTATTTATGAACAACGTGCAAAATTTGAGTTGACCACTCGTGAGCGGAAATGGATGACCAAGTAAGTACGATAATTAGAAAAAGTAAGTTTAGAGAAGAAGTATTGAAACAAGAATTAAATTCCTTGCAAGAAAAACTTTCTAAAACATTAAACAAAAACAAGAACTTCAAGAAAATGTGAAAATGCTTAAGCAAGAATTTAATGCAAAGGAATCAAAACTCTTGAGAGATTTTCTAATCGAAAACTTTGAAAAACAAACTTGAAAACAAGTTGTACATACAAGGAAACACCATTGATTGCTCACATGGTCACTAAACATCGAGTCTTAAGCGATAAGCATAGCATTCCCTTGTTGAGGAACCAAATCCGAGGTAATTAAAAGGCTAGAAATGCTCATAAGGTGCTTTATGATGGTAATGAAATCCTTAAGCCTAAGCGAAAACCTAGTTGCGTTGAGTGCCTTGAGGAAGATAAGAAATCAAATGAAATCACTAGGGAAAAGATGAATAAGAAACAAAATGATCCCAAATGCAAAGAAAAACATAATTATCACTCCTCATGATTACAAGAAGGAAAAGCTGATTTCCTTGAACAAGTTTAAGCCTCGAGACATTGTTGACTCCCGAACAAGTCTTACGGAAAAGGATTTAGATAAGCGAAGCGGAAAATATTGTTGAAACAAACCCTCCCTTTGGAAAATGCCTAGAAGCGTTGTGTATCCTCCTAATACACCAATGCATCTTGTACCTAGAACAATTGCCACTAAAAGCAAGACATTAATTAGCCAATCGTTATATTTCAACTATTTGTTGATTTTGAGAAAACTTGCAAGAAAAGGATCACACCTTTGGTATAAGCGAAGGAGAAAGGGTTTTGAACAAATGAAAGAATGTTATTTAAGCGAGGTCATGCCCTTCTTTAAACTTCTAAAGATCACTTTGAGAGTCTTAAAAGGGATAGAAAGCGATATTAAGGGAATGGAAAAGGAATTTGATGCAATGGTTGTTGAAGTTAGTGACTATGGCGTGCCTTTGAAATATAATGAGATTGAAAGAAAGAACTTGCATACATTAAATGAGAATCTTATTCTTGAATGTGTTGCTCAAGATGTGTTTTCAACTTTGCTTCAAATTGCTCTATTAATGCTTCCAAATTTCATGAACTATCTGTGGCCTGAAAGTCTCCCATGATCGTGTCATTGAGCTTGAAAAACTAATTCTAAACTAAGCGAGAAAATTGAGTGGATGATCACGACAATTTCGTTAAACATTTTCTAAACTAGAAGTTGAACATTTTAATTTACAACTAAAATATCAACATCTTAAAGAAAATGTCAAAACTTCAAATGTCAAGACATCTTGGATGCTCGAGTTTGATGCGTTTTTCAAATTAACAAGCGTGATGAGCAGATTCAAGCTCGGTGCAACACGATCGAGAAAGTTGAAAGCCCAAATCTCTCAATTAAAGGGTCAAGCGAACAATATGACGGGCTCCCAAATGCCTCCTCCTTTAGATTCTCGAAATTCTCAAGCGTTTCATCTTCAAAACCTAGTAAATGCTTTACAAAGGAAAGCGAAAGTTTTCTAGAAGAAAATGAAAAGGTTAACGTCATTTCAATGAGTTATTTGAATCAATTAAAGTCACTCGTAACAAAAACAACGAACAAATAGCTTCATTGCAAAAGGAAATTGAGAATCGAAGAGTCGGTAAAAGGAAAATGCCAATGACCAATGGGGAGAATGGTGTATCAAAGGTTCACTCTTGTAATAAATATGCTTTATCTATGACATATGTCCTCCTCATCTAAGGAACAACAAACTAGCTATTCAAACATACTTCTCATCTCTTAAGGATTGCTTAGAATGTCTGCGTGAGATTGTTGAAGAGGATAAGCTAGAAAACCTCATGATAATGCAATTGGACATGCATGCTTATATGCCAAACGATCTCAAGAAATCTTAGAATGCTTGATCACAATATGCCCAAAGACATTAGGTGAGAGAGTTAACCCTTTGATTCCATGCTCGATGCCTAATGCCAAATATGATATGCACTCGATTCCCAATGTTTTGAATGTGAACCGTAGTGTACCCTTGAGTAGTTCGATTCTAGATCATCAATGCTAAGAAAGAGAACTCAAAGATGCCTTCTAGGAGTACTAATCTCGGTACCTCTAGTTTTAAGAAAGTGAACCTTAGTGCACTGCATGTAGTTCGGATCGGCACATCTAAGCAGTGGTGCAAAGAGTAGTAAAACAAACTAATGTTCCCATTCCTCTACAGGAGTGTCGGTGACATTAAAGGGAGCGGTCAAAGTCTCAAGACAATACAAGGAATGATAGGACCTCTCAAGCTAAGAATGTGCCTTTGGAAGAGAGTAGAAGAACAATCTAGGAACTTTAAGCTTGAATTGAATAAAGCGAATCGTGTTGATTCTAGTATTAGCCATAGGCGTCTTGTAATTAATTGAATTCGATACTATTTGCAAACCTTGTCTTGATGTGCGCTTGAATTACATCTCTAATCATGAATGTGGTGTTAATGTTACGCTAATGATGTTAATTGTCCGATTAATATTGTTAATGCTAAAATTCATGCTAAGAAGGCTAAAAGGCAAAAGCGAAAGAAAGTTAGAAAACAGTGGAAACCGGGAAGAACATTCGATAAAATAGGCTTTTATTGGACACTGTTGGTCTTAAGACTAATCGAGATAATGCCCACTAGAAAATGGATGCCTCTTGGTAGAACTATTCCCTTAAGAAGTGATCACTGCTGTGAGCAGGGCTATCTGACACTAATCTTGCATCTATTCACAATGATTCCATTGCCTCACTTTACGATATGAATGCTTCTATTTACGATGTGGGTGTTCCAAACATTGTTACTAACCAAATGGAACCCATTCTTGCATGGGGATCCCAATTATCGATTATCCATTCTTATGCGTGTTCAGCTGCGGATCGTTCAAATCGTTACGTGGTACACGGACTCAGTTGTTCCAAGCATATATTTGGAGACGGTCGCGACTCATGAACCGTGAGCAAATTCATCGGGGCTATTAGATTTGGTAATGATCATTTCGGTGCTATTATGGGTTATGGAGATTATGTTGTTGGTGATAGTGTCATCTCTAGAGTATATTATGTGGAAGGTTTAGGTCATAATCATTCTCTGTTGGTCAATTACGTGATTACGATCTAGAAGTAGCCTTGAAAAACATACACCTTTGTTAGAGATCTTAATGGTAAGGAAGCTGTTAAAAGGAACTCGTGGCTCAAATCTTTACACCATCTCTATCGATGACATGATGAGGGCCTCTCCAATCGCTTGTTATCAAAGGCTTCAAAAACAAAGTCATGGTTATGGCATCGTCGTCTCAATCACTTGAACTTGGCACCATCAGCGATCTTTCGAGAAAGGACTTAGTTGTAGGTTTACCTAGACTAAAGTATGAAAAGGATCATCTTTGTTCGACATGTCAATTGGGAAAAAGCAAAAGTATGCCCATAAACCCAAACCTACTAACTCATCACGAAGTTCTTCATATGATTCATATGGATTTATGTGGACCAATGAGGTGCGAGAATATCTTTGGGAAGAAATATGTGTTAGTTGTGGTTGATGATTACTCTAGATTCACAGGGTCAAGTTCTTAAGGACAAAGGATGAAACTCGATATCATCATCAAACTCATCAAGCAGTGCGAGTTCGACTAAACAAAGCGGTCGAATTATCGAGCAGACAATGGGCGGGTTTGTCAACAAACAACTTAGTGAATTCTATGAAAGCGTTGGAATCGACCATCAAAGAAGTGTTCCACGAACCCCTCAGCGAGCGGTGTAGTTGAAAGGCGAAATCGTACTCTTGTTGAAGCCGCTAGAACAATCTTGATCTACTCAAAGGTTCCAATGTTTCTACGGGTGAAGCAATTGCCCTTGCATGCTACACACAAAATCGTTCCCTAATTCACACTATTCATGGAAAAACTCCATATGAACTTGTCCACAACGAAAACCTAATCTATCTTTCCTTCGTGTGTTTGGTGCCTTGTGCTATCCAACTAATGAGGTCAAGACTTGGGCAAACTTAGGGCTAAAGGCGACATTGGAGTATTTGTTGGATATGCACCAAACAAAAGGGATACGAATCTACAACAAAAGAACCCGAAATATCATGGAAACAATTCACGTTACGTTTGATGGTGACCGGTCAAATGGCTCTGGACACTCCACTCGGGACCCGCACTTCAAAAGCAGTCCTATTGGTTCATCCCTTGTTCCAAACTCCTCTCAAGAAACTCCATATGTACCCCCATCGAAGATGATGTAAAGAAATTGTTTGATCCTATGTTTGATGAATGTATGATTCAATTACTAATGAGGTCTTGATTCCTACAACGAGAGGATGCTTATATTCACGTGAATGAAGTCAATCCTCGGTATCAATATCTTTAAGTCAAGAAGCACTGCTGCTTGATCCTTGATCTCATCAACAAATCATCATTCTTCAAATGTACATCATGGAAATGTTTACGGCATCAATGATGAAGTTAATCCCTTTGCGACTCTGAAGATGCTCCATTTGAAAACATATTTGCTACTCTGAATCATCATCGAACCATCTTCTTGAGGAGACATCGACTCGACTACCTCGGTTCCTCAACAAGCGCCACATGAACACCTCGGAAAATGGACTCACGATCACCCTTAGACAACATCATTGGAAATCCCTCTCGTCTGTATCAACCGGAAACAACTCATGACCGATGCCTTATGGTGCTTCTTCAACTCCGTACTATCTAAGATCGAACCAAAAGATGTTAAAGCGCCATGAATGAAGATAGGCGGTTCAATGCCATGCAAGATGAAATTCATGAGTTTGATCGTCTTGATGTATGGGAGTTAGTACACTCTCAGTTGTGCTATGATTATAGCTCTCAAATGGATCTTCAAAGTAAAACTTGATGAGCATGGTGATGTGTTGAAGAACAAGGCTCGATTAGTTGCTAAAGGATATCGTCAAGAGGAGGTATAGACTTTGAAGAATCTTTTGCTCCGGTTGCTCGAATCGAGGCAATCGAATCTTTACGGCTAATCTTGCTAGTAAGAACATGGTAGTATATCGGATGGATGTAAAGGCGGCATTTACGAGCGGAGATCTTAAAGAAGTCGTCTCGTCGACCAACTGAAGGATTTGTGAATCAAGAGCATCCTACTCACGTTTATCGTTTGAAGAAGGCTCTTTACGGTTTAAAGCAAGCTCGAGGGCATGGTATGATACCTTTGTCAAAGTTTCTTCTATCAACGGATTCATCAAAGGAGCGATTGATCCTACATTGTTCACCGAAAGTCGAGCAAACATTTAATTCATGTTCAAATTTATGTTGATGATATTATTTTTGCCTCGGCGGACCCAATGGAATGTGATCGTTTTCAAATGAAATGAGTTCAAAGTTTCAAATGTCAATGATGGGACAAATGTCATTTTCTTGGGATTACAAATTTCACAAAGTCCGGAGGCATTTTCATAAATCAATCTAAATATGCAACGAGATTTTAAAGAAATTTGGATTTGATTCATGTGACCTGTTGACACCCCATGATTGACCGAACCAAACTAGATGAGGACCTCTCGGGGATCATGATTGACCAAGCGAAATATCGGAGTATGATTGGATCCACGATGTATCTCACTTGCTAGTAGACCGGACATCTTGTTCATTTGTTTGCATGTGTGCTAGATACCGGCTAAGCCTACTAAAAGCACCTTGAAGCGATTAAGCGGGTCTTCGGTATCTCAAGGAACCATCAATATGGGTCTTTGGTACCCGAAGGACACCGTATGTCACTAACGGCCTATCACGAGATCTTGATCATGCGGGTTGTCAAGATACTCGTCGAAATCGTCGGGAGGTGCTCGATTTTGGGTGATAAGCTTGTGGTGGTCTTCAAAGAAGCAAATGAGTACTTCTATTTCCTCTGGAGGTGAATACATAGCCATGTCATCTTGTTGTGCTCAAATCTTATGGATGAGATCTCGATTATCGACTATGGCTTTGAATTCAACAAAATCCCTCTGTCTTGTGATAATAAAAGTGCTATTGCTCTCTCATGCAACAACGTTCAACACTCAAGAGCAAAGCATATCGACATTCGACATCATTTCATCGGGGAACAAGTGGAAAAAGGTGTGGTGGAACTATATTTTGTGAGGTGCGAATATCGGTTAGCGAGACATCTTCACCAAAGCTCTTCCAAGAGAACGTTTTGAGTTTATTCTTCCACGACTTGGCTTGAAAAGCCTTCAACGAAACTCTCAAGCGTCTTGAGGAGGAAGGCGAGGAGTAAAGGTCTATCTTCATCTATCTCTTGTATATATCTATTCGAAAAACAAAATACAAAATTATAAAACCTTCAAAATCAAATAGAAAAATATAAAACTTTCAAAATCCATAAAAATTTGAAAAATTGAAAAATCTTCAAAAATATTGTCATTTTGTCATGTTTCTCTCGATTCGATAATATCTACGGTCTTGATGTTGTCATTCAAAGAATGACACGGGACTTTAGATGTTGTTCGAATTTTATAAAAAAAAAAAAAAAAAAAAAAAAAAAAAAAAAAAATTTTTTGGAGAAAGAGAAACGATGGTTTATTGTCATTTTCGAGCAATAACCGGTTTTAAAAGAAAAACGAGCCATGTTTTATCATGTTTTCAAAATTCCATGCTCGATTCTATAAACATTTATCTGCTGAAAACTAAATGCTTTGAAAAATAACTCGATCTCTATTTTGATAATCATCGGGACTTATTTGTCAAAATCTCTATCTCTCGATCAACAACCTATGTCATTGATTGAGGGAGAATGATTTCAATTAAATTAAAAAGTTATTTGGCATTAAATTGTTTTCAAAAGATATACATGCATGTTTTATCAATGGAGTTTAAAGTCTTAAAATCCGATCCTTATCGATTAAAACGCTTTCATAATCAAGTCACAATTCCCCTTAAAAGCTTTCAAAATCAATTTAAATCTATAAGAGATCACAAATCTCAAATGATTTGATAATTGTGATCGGGGAGAATGTGTGATTTAAATTGGTTTTAAAGCGATAATTGGTAAATGGTTTTATAAGGATGTACATGCTATCCTTCCCATGTGACAAACGATTTCAATTTTTCATGCACATGTTGAGGGGAGCATCTATCTTAAACCTATGATTTGAAATGTGATCAACTTATCTCAATGTGCGGGTTCCTCTAGTATGTGCAAAACTCTTTTCAAACCTCGAGGCACATATTGAGGGGAGCAAATTATGGAAACCTCATCCTTCCGGAAATGCTATATCTACTTGATTTGATGTGGGAAGTGATGTTGATATCTTTAGAAAATGGTAATCAAAGTTAATTCTTTCTCTTGCCTCCGTGTGCAAAACATTTTCAAATACTTGATGCACATGTTGAGGGAGTTCTCGTTCTAAAATATCAAAAACAATTCGGTACAAAATGCTTTGATAATATATCACAAGTATCGAATTGATTTTCAAATGGTTTTCAATTGGTTCCAATGGCGGATGAACAATACCAAATAGACCGACCAACTTTACTTTATATGCGGTGATATAAGGATGATAAGGTTAGGTATGTGTTCCCATGATCCGCCGAGCCGGAGGGATCTACCGAGGACAATCCACTAGTTAGTGTAGAAGTCCTTAGGTATGATGATAAAAGGAGAAAAATGAGATATGGGAAGAGTGCGGACTAAGGCGAGCTAGTCTTGGAATAAACCCAACAAGGTTCTAGCTATGAAGTCTCGGTAAGCCTTGAAGGGTTGAAGAATTAAAAAGAATTGAATGAGAAAGGGTGAAAACAAATAGCCCTCCATTTATTCAACCTTAGAGCGAAACCGGGTTCAATTCATATACTCTTGATGGTAACATCGGTATTGAAGACAAGGCGTCATGGACCCGGTGGCCTTGCACTTCAACTTTCCAAACCACTCAAGTTCCTCTTAAAAGGACTTGTTTCATTCTCACGGGAACCGACATTATCTATCGACTTTCTCTTAGAGATGGTTGATATTGAAGAAGGAGACCCTCTCCCTAGTCTCGACACGGGATCCAAATATGCACAAATTGAGTCTAGAGCCACGAGATCATCAATAAATCTCATTAGGACACTTTCAATGAAGACTCTCTGTTTCACACAATGTGGAAAGAGATTATATCTTGAGTCCTCGCATTATCCTTGTGGTATTGCGGAACATCGAGTGATGTGTATACATATTCACAATGAAGATGGAAAGCCTTACGGAGCCAACATCAAACAAGCTCTGGTAGGTGGCATGTGAGATCTATTATATAGATCAACCATGTGACAAGCGAGCGAAACAATGGGGCGATTCAATCTCTTGAATCAATCACAGTTCGAGTTATGGATTGACGGATACCTTTGAAAAACCGGTCTTTGTGCTTAAAACTCTTTTCTTTAGCACATCGACCGTGTACTAATTTTCAAACCAAAAGGTGTTTTATGATTGATAATTGATTTTCAATAAAACCTTCGTTGTATTGCAAAAACAATTTCTATTGAGCAATACGATTGATTGTTTTCAAATCTCTTTTCATCAATCGGTGGACTTAAAATTATTTGGTTCACTCACTCCGTGTTGTCTTCTTTGAGATGTTCGGTTTGAGAACGACTAGAACATTGCGAAACCACATCAAGGAGATTCTTAGGAATCCTACGATCACGAGCGGTACTTGTCTTGATCAGCGAGGAAAGTGGGCGTGTACCTCAATTCAACGAAAGTGATCAAAGACACTTTCGTGCGATTTATTGCTAGCTGTTGTATGCGGTACACCCGGCGTTTGCGGTGATCGAATGAAGCGGTCAATCCATAGCCGCATGCTCACTACACATTCATCTCAAAAGAAATCATGATTAGTGCATCAATGACTCGATATTTTCACTCCATGCTTACGCTTTCTGCTGCGCCAATATCATGATTCAACAAATGCTTCCGCTACTCGATGAGAAGATATCATGATCCGAATGTGAGCATGTCGGTCCTAAAGTCACAACATCACAAATACCAACACCACAAAGGATGTCTCGAGATTTTTGATAGTGATGATCTCAAAGATGGCTCAAAATTATTATCACGTGGATCGGTAAAGACCTCCACTTGGAGTAACCAAACATGCAATGTGAAGAATCAATGACTACGAGCTTAGGAGCAAGGACTACATCAAGAATGCAAGATCAATTGTTAATGTATTATCTAGTTGTATTCAATGTAATTTTGGTACATGATTGAGGTGACCTCCTTAGGGAGATTGTTAGGAATTAGAAATTCCGGTATTAAAGTCGGTCACCTCAGTATATGTAATCGTTAAGCTCGTAGTCGTAGTTCTTTTAAGTTAAGTAGTATTTAGTTAAGTAACACCGTGGAGGACGGACGGGTCTTTACCAGCTGTATGCACGATCCACGACCCGATGTGTGGCGATTTATGTAAGACTATAAATACTCTCTACCTCCCAAGGTAGAGTTGGAGCTCATAATAATATCTTTCACTTTCTCTCACTAAGTTCCCTAAACCTCTAACTTTCTCTCTAGAATTCCATCTATATGCTACTTTGTGTTATGGTTTGATGTGTATGTGAAAAGTTATATCTTACATGTCAAAACCGATTTGGACTGGTTGACATTGGAAGTCCCAACGTGGCCCGAATTTACATAAGGAGCTAAGAGCTGATCAAGATTCTTTAATCAAATGCGTGAAAAGAAAGTACCGAGACTCAATTCCTTGTCTGGTTGGAGGAGCAAAAGGTTGAATCAATTATTTCCTTAAAACAATTAAAGTATTAAGGGTATGGTGTGATTTTGATACAACTTATGTACAAGGAGATTATTTGTTATGTAACCACTTTTAGATCTATCAGATTTCTTTAGGAAAACTTTTCATTTTCAACCTTAGAATTTACAATTCACTTTTACTATTCATCCATAAATTTTTATTTTTTGATTAATTCTCGTAACATGAAATTATTTTAGTAATTATCAAGAGAGTTGTTTAAACATCAACACTTGACCAGATCATATTCATTGCAATCTTATTAAGAAAACATTTTTATAAAGTTTTAGTTTTGAACTTGACAACATCGTTTAAACATCATGCGATTATCTAAAAATCAACTCGATAATTTTTCTAACATCGAGTAAATTCTTAGATCACTCATGATTAATTTGAGAATTTTTACCCATCAATTTTTATGTTACCAAATAAACATACAAGCGTATCAACAAAACTAAAATTACGTTTTAAACAATTCTATTGGAATACATCGGAGACTTAATTTTGTTTCATTGTAGGATCGTTATATTTATTGTGTTGATGATTCGGTGGTCTTGGATGATCAAAATACATGTTTGCCATTAGAGAGAGAAAGAGAGAGAGAGGTGTTCTTGCTAGAGACTTGGTTCACAAAAATGGAAGGTTAGATTGAAGAAGCACCACCCTTCCATGGATGGAAGGGTATTTATAGTTACAACAACACGACCTCTTATCGGATCGTGGATCGGCATACGGTGGGTAAAGACCCGTCCTTCCTCCACGGTGTTGCACTAAACTAAACTAAACTACTAACTAACTAATTAACTACTAAATAACGTAAATAACGACAAGTCTCGAGCTAACATATGCTAGACCATAATTGGGGTGACCGACACTTTAACATGGAATTTTCTAATTCCTAACAATCTCCCCTAGGAGGTCACCCCATGAAATACATTTGCATCCTAGCATTCTATCTTTGTCTTTGTTCTTGAGCTCGTAGACTTCAATTCTTCAATTCCGCAATCTTTGTGCTTTAGTAGCGATTCTTCAAAGTCCGCATTGATTTGTACTTTTAGTGGAGGCCTTTAAGCGATCCACATCTTTGATGATCTTGAGCTTTCATTGAGATCATCGACCACGATAAATCTCGGATCACCCTTTATTGTGTTGCCATCATGTGAAGTTGTGACTTTCGGACCGACATGCTCACACTTTTGATCATGACATCTTTCCATCGAGTAGCGGAAGCTTTCTTGGTTCATGATATTTGCGGCGTGAGCGAAAGCATAGTATAAAAATATCGAGCCGAGTTATGTAGATATGCACTAGTCATGATTTCTTCAATTAAGTGTGGATCTTTGTGAGCATGCGGCTTTGGATTGACTCCTCAATTACGATCACCGCAACCGTCCAAATGTACCGCAAACAACGATTAGCAATAAAACACACGAAAGTGTCTTTGATCACTTCGTTGAATTGAGTACACGGCCCACGGTTCCCGTTGATCGAGTACAATCTTGCCTGTGATCGGTAGGATTCCTAAGAATCTCCTTGACGGGGTTTCGCAATTGTTCTAGCTGTTCTCAAACCGGAACGTCTCAAAGAAGACAACACGGAGTGAGTGAACCGTAATTGAGATTCACCGATTGATGAAAATGATTTGAAAACAATCGTGTATTGCTTGAAGAAAGAGTTTTGCAATACGACGAAGGTTTTATGAGAAAGATCAATTTTCAATCAAAATACTTTTGTATTTGAAAATGAGTACACATTCGATGTGCTAGAGAAAAGAAGAGATTCGCACATCGAGCGGTTTTCCAAAAGTATTTTTCAATCGAGATACTTTTGAATTTGAAATATGAATACACATTCGACGTGCTAGAGAAAAGAAGATTTGCACATCGAACGGTTTTCCAAAAGTATTCGTCAATTCCATTCTGGACCAAGGTTGATTCAAGATTGAATCTCCCATCGTTTCTATCCAGTTGTCACAAGTTTGATCTTTTGAAAAGATCTCACATGTCACCCACCAAGAGCTTGTTTGATGTTGGCTCTAGAAGGATTTCCATCTTCATTGTGAATATTTTACATATCACTCGGATGTTCTGGCAATACCACAAGGATAATGCGTAGGACTCTTAATATATTCT
The DNA here is from genome assembly GCA_022545495.1 of Chrysanthemum lavandulifolium. Classification (NCBI taxonomy): domain Eukaryota; kingdom Viridiplantae; phylum Streptophyta; class Magnoliopsida; order Asterales; family Asteraceae; genus Chrysanthemum; species Chrysanthemum lavandulifolium. The sequence continues at coordinate 117,665,019 of CM040238.1, read as the reverse complement.
TACTTTCCACATTGTGTGAAACAGCAAGTCTTCATTAATTTAGTGTCCTAATGAGATATTGTGGATGATCTCTTGGCTCTAGACTCAATTGTGCACATTTGGTTCCTATGCCGGAGACTAGGGAGAGGGTCTCCTTCTTCAATATCAACAATCTCTAAGAGAAAGTCGATAGATAATGTCGGTTCCCCGTGAGAATGAAACAAGCCCTTTTAAGAGGAACTTGAGTAGCTTGGGAAGTTTAGTGCGATGCGTCCTTTGGGTCCATGACGTCTTGTCTTCAATACCGTGTTACCTTAGTAACCACCGGTAGCATATGTATTGAACCGGTTTACGCCTAAGGTTGAATTATTGGAGGCTATTTCTTTTCACCCTTTCACATTTCATTTCTTTTCATTCTTCAACCCCTTGATTGCTTACGAGACTTCATTACTAGAACCTTGTTGGGTTTATTCGATTACTAGCTCTGTCTCGATCCGCACTCTTCCCATATTCTCATTTTCTCCTTTTTCATCATACCTAAGGACTCTACACTATCTAGTGGATTGTCCCTGGGTAGATCCCTCCGGTTCTGGCGGATCGTGGGAACGAATACCTAACCTAACCATCCTTATAACACCATGCATAAAGTAAATTGGTCGGTCTTTTGGTATTGTTCATTCTTCCTTGAAACCAATTGAAAAATCATTTGGAAAAACAATCAAGGTACTTGTGATACGAGATCAAAGCATTTTGTACCTTAATAGTTTTGATCATTTAGAAAACCTCCCCTCAACATGTGCATATGATTTAGAAATTGTTTAGCACATGGAGGCAAGAGTTCTTTGAAATATTTTCTTTGATCACAATTTCCATAGAAAAAGCCATTTGATTTTCTTGGTAAATTTCTCCCCTCAATATGTGCATAGGATATTTGAAATCATTTTATCACATAGAGGCAAGAGTTCTTTTGAAGCACATCCACGATCACAAAAGCCATTAAGAAACCATTTGAAAACTCAATCAAGGTACTTTATGTTAAAACATAAAAGCTTTTGTACCTTGATACCTCGATAGTTTATTTTCTTTTAAAATGCTCCCCTCAATATGTGCTTCGTGATTCGAAAGCGTTTAGCACATATGAGAGAGCGACTTCTGCACAATTGAATCAAAGCGATCACCTTTTATCAAATTTCATTATTAAATCACAAATTCTCCCCGATCAAAATATCAAACCCTTTGAGATTTTGGATCCCAAGTGATTTAATAAGGTTTAGAAAACATGGGAGAAAATGTGGCCTTGTTTAAATACTCATCTTGTTTTGGATAAATCCTCCTCCTCAACATGTGCATTGTGTATTTGAAATCGTTTGGCACATGGAGGAAGGAGTGCCTTTAAGGACTAAAACCAATTCCATTAAAACAGATTTGAGATTTAAATCACGATCTCTCCCGATCAAAATTTCAAACCATTTGAGATTTGTGATCCCAATTGATTTAAATCATTTAGAAAATTTTAGGGAAAGGCGTGGCAAGATTTAATTTTGAAAATGACGATAAGGACCAATTTAAGACATTAAAGATTGTTAGTGTCGGTATGATAGTTTTAAGAGATCTTTAAGTAAAATAAAACAATTTCACAATCAAACAAGAACGAGAAAAATTTCATTTTGAAAGACCTTTGATTTTAAAGAAAATCATACCATGACATAACATTAAATCTTTAGATCACCACATTATTTTGTACAAAGCGGACTTGATTGAAGAAATATTGTTTGAAAATATTTAATTTTAAATCACTCTCCCCTCAATCGATGACCGTAGTCGATAATTGAGTGACTTAGGTTTTGATAAAATGAAGTCCGGTGATTTTCAAAATTTAGTCCAATTTATTTTCAAAACAATATTTTCCATTTTCAAAACAATATTATTCAAATTGTTTAAAAATGGTATCATCACTACTTATCCTGCACAAAGATACGTTAGGTGGTTGAGAAGCTTTTGTTGTTGTTGTTGTAGGGCTTGGAAGAAAACCGTCTGCCGATGCGGTGAGACTTCTTACGTTGCATTTTAATGCCAACCGAGGTCAAATTAAGCTCCGTTTCTTCATCACTTAAGAAAACCATCTGCGATGCGGTGAGACCTCTTCGTTGCATTTATGCCAACTCTCCATAGAAGTCAAATTAAGCTCCGTTTCTTCATTTGTCAACCCAAGATATAGTTACCCTTTCCTTTCGGCATCCAATCATCTTCAATTGTGGGATCCGGATCGGGAACATTCTTATATACCAATATACTGCATCGTTAGTGAACACACACAAATATATGGTGGTCGACATCACCCAAACAACAATCGACTAATAAAAGTCAATTCAACATATCAATCGGATCATAAAAGGCATGGGAATAATGTGTTTAATCAAACTCTAATCATCTAAACCTAACAATCATATCCTAAATTCCTAGTCCTTCGACATAGGCAAATATCATTTTAATTAAGCATATTAGGATAATTAAGAAAGCTCGTTAGATGATATAGATTTGAAAACATTCTCCCCTCAATCAATGACTCATTTTATGAAAAGTTTAAAAGCGTGAAGTCATTGATTGAGTTTTCAATTTTAACGAAAACTCGAATCGATTGATTTTCAAGCAACTCATTTACCACCATTTTGAAAACAACAAATATTTTTCTCAAGAATTTTAGACGGAAAAACATTTGAGTAGGAACAACATTCCTTGACATACTTTCCTCATTTGTTTTAGGATAAGTGCACGAAATATTTGAAAATTGGTTTAGCGCAGCACTTTCCTTCTTTGAAGAGCGGGTTGCTATCGAAATAATAGCAAGCCATAGTTTAAGCGGGTTCTGATTACTGATCAAGCCATAATTTGAAGCCGGGTTACTGCAAGCCATATTTTGAGACATGTTTAGAAAAGAATATTTACACCTCCTACTCGAACTTCATCTATGGTCCCGTGCCATTATTGAATGACATTTCTAAGACCGTAGATGTTATCGATACGAAGACATGTCTTGAAAACAATATTTTTGGTATTTTTCAAATTTTATATTTTTATGGGTTTTGTTGATTTTATATTTTTCTATTTTCTTTTGTTGGTTTTATATTTTTGTATTTTGTTTTTCCAATAAATATTTACAAAGATAGAGTAGATGATATAGTTTAAGAAGATGATGATACAAGTGCCGAGATAAGGATATCGAGCAACCCGTTGTAGAAGATAGAAGTCATCATCTCTTAAACTTTCACCACCAAAGCTTCGAGGCTCTTGAATCGAAGATAGAAATTGAGCCATCGAAAGTGAGACTTTGGCGCTTCCCCAAACCGAAAATCCTTATGTTGAGCAGATTCAAGCTCTATTTCAAGCTTGCCTTAGCGGTGCACAAGAAGCACACCATTATCATAAATCCTTGCTGCTCCATTTAAGAACGATAATCGAGATTCTCCGTTCGGGGTTATATCATCAACAAGAACAACAACGTATCATCCCACACTTAAATAATCTTCTCAAATTCCTTTTCCAATGAAGTCGAGGCAATCCATTCCAAAAGGTGTCAAGAGAACAATTCCCCAGTAGTTGAATTGATGCGATCGGTCTCTTTGTATAATGCTCAAGAACTCTCCGAATACACATCATGAGGGGAATGAAAACACCTCCCATGTTCACATTTTTCTTCCACGATGATCGTGTATGAAGCTCAAGAACCCAAGTACACCAATACCCAAGAACTCTCCGAATACACATCATGAGGGAATGAAAACACCTCCCAATGTTCACATTTTTCTTCCACGATGATCGTGTGAAGCTCAAGAATCCGAAGTACACACATTCCTACCGAAAGAATTGAAGAAGCAGAAGTAACACCTCCTCATGTCAACACATTTATCTCTCCACGATTATATGTCATACTTGTGTACCTCTTTTACACACTCCTCTTTTATCTTGAAACTTTCTCTTACATCTCTTCCCCACATAGTTGGAATAAGAACACTAAAAGCCTTGATGAGTAAAACCTTGAGTTTCTCTGCGGTCATGACATTTGTTTTCCGGGATATCTTCAATCACTTAGAAGTATTAAGTTCATCAAGTTTACTCGCCATGAGTCAAACCTTGAGTTTCTCTCGGTAATAACATTTGTCTTCCGGGATATCTTCAATCACTTAGAAGTATTAAGTTCATCAAGTTTACTCGCTTTGTTTAGATGTGTTGTCTCCTTTCCCTTCTTTGGTTTTGATACTTGAATCGACAACAATTATAAGCCCGTATACTAGAAATTTGTTGAGAAGAACACTTGAACTCTTGTGAGAATCAACTTCTTGAAGACTCTCTCGACTATTTTTATCAACCCTTATGTAGACAATTTGAGTGACCATCAAGAAGAAAACCCGATATACCATACTTGAAACCAAGTCAACTTCCCATTTGTATCTTAAGCTTGCACCTAATGATGGAAGAACGGTAGAGAATTTATGCTTCAAGCAAATCTCTAAGTACTCACTACCCAAACAAAGTATGAGACATTAACACCTCTTGCGATTATCCACACCGTCATATCGTGTGACATTTGAGTAAAACAAAGTAACTCCTAATAGTGATAGTTAACGGTCTTCAACCATCCACCTCATTGCCGGTAACTAGATAAACCAAGTCTTCAACTCAAATTCTTAAGCCCGAGCAAGTTATCAAATAAGAACACGCCTTTGTGAAAGTCAACTTCAATCTCAAATAAGTGATAAATGATTAACTCAAGTAATCAACTTGTGTCAAATGTCCAATACGTGAATACAATAGTCAATAACAACGTCTCGAGGAGTCATTTGCTAAAGAATATGAGCAAGTCTAATTGGGATTGAATCGACTTATAACACTCTCCCAATTAGTGCTCTCCCTAAACCGACAATCTGTTTGATAAATGCCGGATTAAGAAGAAGTCTTTAGATCGTTAAATGCAACTCGTCTTTAGTCTTCTAACATGTAGTAGAAAATGTAGAATAGGTGTAGACTCGACCTTCTTCAAGATTGTGCGGTTGGGGAATAGATAGTTAACATCTTCAACTCACACCAAAAGCATCCACCAAAAGCATCCCAATTAACTTACATCTTGCAAATCCCTTAACTAAAATCCTCCCAATCAAACAAGAACGAAAGATGTTCATCAAGGAAATCGCAATCGGCCGCAACGAACACACAAGATGGTAACACCAAACTACCAATCACATCAAACAAGAACAGAGATTGTTCGGAATCATCATGTTGATGTATCGTGAAGCATTAACCTAAAGCACTTTGTCGATAAACTCATCAATCCGAGTGAAGATGTCAACCAACGGCTCTTAGAAGAGAAAACTCCATGTGAAGATGACCCGATAAGAAGAAGCTCGGTTCTTACATGAGTTTAGAGCCGTATGACCATTTATATTCTCAAATATCAATCAACAATGCAAAAATTCACACTTCTTCTCCCCAAGAATTGCATACGGAGATGCCATTCTTGATTAAATAAGTAAAATCATCCAAATGTAGTCTATTCACACTTCTCCCATAAAATCAGCACATGATGTCGCCATCGTCATTATAGTTGAGCAAGTGGAATAAGAAAACAATCAATGGTAGCCGGTTCACTTGATGACCAAGCGCATGGAAAAAGTATGAAGCATGTTGATGAGAATGGTCATAATAAGAAGATTTCTCTTCTTGAGAAGATAAAGCGCATTGACACGTACACTTTTCTTTTCTTTAGAGAGCGAGGCATGAACTGTTGTGTTCATACGTCATAAGAAGATTTATCTTCTTTCAAGATAATGCGATCATAAACGTCACATTTCTTTTCTTTAGAGTCACGAGGCCTGAACGATTCATCGTCATAAATCTCTCTTTTTCGGCTCTTGGCAAAACATGTAATCAATCCCATTATCATTCGGTGAGGCTCTTTGTAGTGACGGTGATGGAAAAACCCAATATGATGAATTTGACCACAAGTAAACTAACCCGAACTCGTGACTTAAACTTGCACATATGTAACAAAGAGCGGTGCCGAGAATTCATGCTCCATTGAATCTCTTAAGTACTCTATACTCTTCAACCAACCAACCATCAAGTATAAGGCGTATATTACCTCTTGAAAATCCACAATTGAATGTGACATCGAGCACTACAACGTAACTCCTTAAAGTGATAGTTATTTTGTGGTGATAAGAGCCCAATTCCCCAGTGGTAAAAGAAAAGGTAAAGTCACCCAACAATAACTAGATTTCCAAGTCTTCGTTTTTTGATAATAAGCTTGAACAAGGATCATGAAGAATCTTCATCCATCCATCCCGATACCTTGATACTAAGTACACTCGCCGTGATATTTCACTTCAACCTCAAATAAATAATAGTGAATTAACTCCGTTGTCACATCTTGTTAAAAGCTCAAATCTAGCCTCCTTTGATCTTAACAGTGAACTTTGATAATGGTTTTCATCCCGACCATGGTTAAAAGCACATCACCCCGTAAAACCATGTAATAACCAAAATGCCATGACGATAATCCAAACACACATCCAATTCATGAAGTACACCCTTTTTATCCCTTCTTCGAAGTAGAAACTGTAGCACCAGCATCAGATAAGATCTCGAAATAAACTTTCCTTTCTCCAGGATGGTTCCATCATCACGGGATTTTACAATTCTATGGTTTAAACCGAAAAATAGGTTCTTTCGGATTTTACAAAACCAAGAATAAACCGTAAGATAGATCCGAAATGCACTTTACTATTACCGGGATGTTTCCATTGTCACGGGATTTTACAAGTCTATGATTTAAACCGAGAAATAGGTTTTTTCGGATTTTACAAAATCAAGACAAAACCGTAAACAATGTCGGCTTGAATGTGTTATGACAACTTTGGTTTCGGTGAATATCTGCTTTAGGGAACATGCGTTGGTTCATCAACGGTTCATTATCCAACATCAACAATCAACAACCATCCAATAAACACTTTGGTAAACACATCATTCACGCATTTTGTCGGCTATTGTAGTGACCACATGGAAAAGTAAACCCGATATGCCAAACTTGATCATGAAGTAAAATTCCTAGATTTGTTACTTAAACTTGTACTAATCCTCGTGAAGAAGAAACGGTGTACCCAATGTACAAAACCTCTTGACATATCCTCAATGCGTGAGACACCAAAGTGATAGCTACGTTGTGGGTTAAGCAAAAAGAATCACAACCGTAACTAAATAGCCAAGTCTTTATCACACTCTTAAAAAACCAAACAAGTCATCTTCGCGGAATGGTAGAAAGAAAGAAGACGAAATAAGTAAACACACCGGAAAATCTCACTTCAAATCCAAATAAGAAATACCGTCCAAACAACCCCGTAGTCAACATTGTTCACTAATTATCATTCAAGCCGTGACAAAATATTCTTCGTGAAAATGTATACACCAAAGTATCAAACCCATAACACAACAAATCTCATCATCAAATCACATCATCAAATCTCATCATCTACGATATAAATTAGAAAGCCCATTCGACCCAATCATGTGTACGACCAAGCTAGGTTATTTGCAATAATAGAAGCCCGGTCAATGAAAATCCATCCACTTTAGTATCAAGCCGGTTTACCAACCGATTAAACATAATGCTCAAGCTCATAAGCCCTTTGTAAACCCAATCATTTAAATGTGACAAACAATTTAACCAAAGCTTGATTCAATATTCGTTTAACAATCCAACACACATACAGGTCATGGTATACGGCCCAAAACTCACATGGTCCAAGTAATAAGGTCACACGGCCCAACTTGGATCCGATCCAATCAAATACTTACCTAAAATCGTGGGATATAAATCACCACTTAACCACAACAATCCCTAATCCCCATCTCACACATTCAAACCCTAATACACATGAAAACCATCGCTTCTCTTATCGGAAGAAACATACGCCTCACAAACAAATCCCTTTAATACCAATCCAAAGAATCTACGCCTCCCATCTCTAAAATATAACTCAAAGCATAAGAATCTGCAACATCATTAAGCACCCCTTCTCACATCGCGCCCACACACAACCTAAACCTCCATCTCATTTTCACCTTAATCAATACTTCACACAACAACTATGGAACTCGGTCCTGAAAGCGATCTCTTCTTCATAATGTTCGAACAAGCCTCACCACGAGTGGATGGTTAGAGGAGTGGTTTTGGCCACGAGATCAAACCATATGAACATGGTTAGAATCCGATCTTGGACACATCAAGGTAGGTTTATTGTTATCGTCCATGTTTTTTTTTTGTTTCCAATAACCAACGAACGAGAAGAAAAAGAGTAACAGATTGTTGTTATTCCCTTTTCTCTTGAAGTTCGAACATGACCAAGAAGCAAAGTCTTCAAATTGTGTCATAGATACTTAGATCAATGATGGTTTTACTTTTGTATGATGCCTTCAAATAGGCTTAATACAGCGAAAGTGTGTCTGAGATCCAATACGAATATGATTAAACAAATGGTATTCGATCTGTGATGAAAAGGGTTCAACAAAAAGATCTATTGAAAGATTTGAACTCAATACTGAGATCTTTTATGTCAATTACTTGTTTGTCGAGTCAAGGTTTAGCGTGATATTATATTTGAGTTGAGTCTTGTCTAGTATAGCTGTAGTAGATGGAGGATGAGATAGAATAGTTTTGATTGGATGTTGATGAAGTATTTGGTTTATTATTGATTCGGGTCTGTTTGCTGCAGCTTCTTCTTATCATTTTCTTAGACTGAAAACAAAGGACCAAGGATGGTTTATCGACCAGAGGTTGTGTGATGTTTTGGTGTATGTTTTTCATGGTCGATTCATATTCTTCTTCATCTTGTTTTCTATCAAGTCGTTAAGTCCAAAGTCTTAAGTCAAGTCGCTAGATTATGAAAGCACAAGTCGCTACATGTTTGTTGTGAAACAAATCGCGACTTGTTAAATAATAAGTCGCTACCATGAAGGACAACTCGCTAGCACCAACTCGCTTCTGCTTTTGAGTGTCAAGTTGCTAATAATTTTGATAACAAGTCGCTACCTCTTTTGTGTCAAGTCGCTGTTAGCTGCACAAACCACAAGTCGCTAGGTCTTTTTTTGTATCAAGTCGCTACTTAGCTTTATACATAAATCGCTATTGACTTTCAAGAAAGTCAACGAATAACCAAGTTGCTACAGAAATAGATGGACAAGTCGCCATTGACCTTTTGACCATACACTGAATCTGGACATAAATGAGGACAAGTTGCTAACTTGAAATTTGACATTTTTCGATGATTTTTCCGACCATATTCACCAAATTCATACATAGCTCGAAAAACCGCATAAAAGATACACCTTTTTGACCCATTTTGACCTCGATAAAGACAACACAAGTTTCCCGGATAAGATGACAAAAGTCTAAAGGATAAATCGTTTGGATAGACCTTCTTGACACAAAGCAGTTGTCTACATAAATAAGGAAGATACTTTTTGGACCAATAAAGAATACATCAAAAGTAGTTTTAAAAACTGTTATAACGAAAAGGTAGACATATTCGAACCACAAAAATCAGTTATATTACATCAGACAACAAGATTCAAACCAAAAAAATCATCAAAACACAACAACCTTGGCTATGGTACCATTTGTAGGATCGTTATATTTATTGTGTTGATTATTCGGGTGGTCTTGGATGATCAAAATACATGTTTGCCATTAGAGAGAGAAAGTAGATAGAGAGGGTGTTCTTGCTAGAGACTTAGTTCACAAAATATGGAAGGTTAGATTATAAAATGAAGGTCCAACCCTACTACCTTGGGAGGTAGAGGGTATTTATCAGTTTTACATGTCGTCCTCTAACGGATGTGGATCAAGCATACTGATGGGTAAAGACCCGTCCTTCCTCCACTGTTGCACTAAACTATTCTACGCTACTAATTAACTAATTAACTACTAAATAACATAAATAACTACAAGTCTACAGCTAACATATGCTAGACTATAATTGGGGTGACCGACACTTTAACATGGAATTTCCAATTCCAACACGATTCTGACTTGTGTTTCTAATATGTTTTGACACTTTTACATTTTCTCGAAAAGTCAAACATATTCCCTCCTCCTTTGACCATAAAGGAATTAACCTTTTCGTTCTACATTTTTGCATAAATCGCATAACTTTTAAACTTCACAAATAAGCATTAAGTTATCCAGCGATAACGAAAACCACATTTTGACATCTCATATCACTTTTAGACTAATTTTAGTCTACTCTAAATAAATTCACGGTCGTTTCCACGAAATTTCGTTCTTTTAGATAAGCTGCAATTCAGCGCTTTTGACCCGTATTTCGACTTTAGCGGTGGCACCCAATGAGACTTATCACTCATTTTATATTTTTATATGGAGTATAATGATGAGTCTCATCATTCCTTCAAGTTTCGTATTTTACGATACCGGTTTACGTTTTATGGCTTAATAACTACGGTTGGCATTTAACGGACCAAAACTAACTCTAAACTCAAGATATTATCAAAACTTATCATCTAAGCCACCTAGGCACATTGAGACCGACCTAAGGGGGAGTCATCATATTGGTGGCTTGATC
>CM040238.1:117640376-117654309 GCA_022545495.1 Chrysanthemum lavandulifolium | reverse complement strand
TCGCGTAATTTTTAGACTTAACTTACGCTTTCATTTTAAATCTAGTTTTTAGGTAATTTGAGTTTACGCTTTAGTTTAAATAGTTTTTCTAAGTTATTTTGTTTTATAAAATCATAAAAACATCATTGTAAAAATAGTGATAGCATTTATTTAATATATTTTAACTTTTAATTTTCTTAATTTGCATTTAAGTCATTTGTAATTTATTAATCTTTTCTTTAGGTAATTATCCATCAAAACCCATCGATCACTATCCTTAGTGATCATTCTATCATCGATCAAGTGTTTATACACCAATTCATCCTCCGTGGGACTTAACGACCGTGAATCCATTATATTCCTCCGATCTTAATTGCATTTGGTGTGTGATCTGCTTTTAAGTTTGTTACGGTTGACCATTCACAAGTGGTTAGCTTGTGTAATTAAACTTGACGGTTTTGCACCAATCAAATTTTACGCCACTGGGAGGTCAGAAGCGTGTTTTAAGCATTTCCGCATCCATTCTTGCACATATACCACCTTTTTGTAAACAGCTTTTAAAAATCAAAAGTTCATTAACACTTTTTCTAAAGTGTTAACAACACCAAAAATATTTTCATTCTTTGTTTTACAAATGTTTATCCAAAAATCCAAAATATTCATCTTTACCCTCTTACCCTTTTTGATTCTTTATTCCTTTACCTCATCCATTTGATTCTAACTTCTTCTATTCTTATGGAATCTCTAGACTATGACGAATTCGAACGAAGTTGAAAAACTTCCTATTTTATCACAAATGTCAAGAATTGTGTTGTTCGTAATGATCCATTAATTTCGCGTAGGGAAATGGAACGAGAAACCGTGGTGACAAAGGACCGTGTACTTCCTTCTCGATAATGGAGGTGCTAACTACGTCCAACCTACGGTTATCCAAAGATCTAACCCTCGATTGCTCCTAAGTCGCCTAGAATTGATTCTAAACTTTCACGATTTACGGTTAAAAGTAAACATGCGAAATTAAGACCGGTGACTAGCAAGAATGACTTGCCTAATCTTTACGTTTCTCAAGAACCTAACCTGAGTCCATAACGGAAGTGATGGAAATTGCTAGCTCTCGAGCACACCACTTGTCCCACCTCCGGATTTTTCAAAATGTTCTTCGAGTCTTAATAGTCATTCGATCACCATGTTGGTTTTGTTGATTCTTTGAATGAACCGATTCCTTATCATAACTCTCAAAAGAATCGCTTATTCCTTGTCGGTTGTGGTGAGCCTCTTTTGGTTCACCATGTCACGTGTAATGTCGTGTGCATGGTGTGGTAATGATATTCAGCGGGAGTTGTTTGTTTTGTGGTTCGAGGAATTCATTTGATTATGATCCTAATCCGAACTCATTTAACGACCCTCAAATTTTTCCATTACCCATCGACGAGTGTCTAAATACTCATCATTTTGTACAATATAAACTGCAAAATCATCCGAAAACACTCAAAATGAATCAAAATGATGAAAATATCACAAATCGTGTTTTATGTTTCAAATGCAAAAATATCAAAATCGATGAAAACGTATCAAATTTGCAAAATGGCGCTTTTAGTCCCCAAGTTTCAAAAGTTGTCAAAACAGTCCTCGGTATATCTAAATTAAGAAAAATGTCATTTAAGGTCCATGGATTCAAAAGTTGTTAAAACAAACCCTTCAAAGTTTAAAATTTGCAAAATTACAACTTTGGTCCTCAAGTTTGAAAATTGGCAAAATGGCCTCGAAATTTGAAATGGCAAGATTGGTCCTTGTACTTTTGAGATTGTCATTTGGTCCCTTGAAACTTCTTTGCAAATTGGCGCTATGGTCCTTTGATTTTAATTTACACAACTAATCCTTGTAATATTAAACCTCTTAATACCATTTTGGACCCTATCATATGCCTTGGAACCTCACAAATACCAATTTTGGACCCCTTGCTTATTAATATCCTCGCCTACCAATCCCATGGTCAAACATAACACCACTTGGCGCCTTTTTTCTTCCTTCTCCAACTCGCTATCCCGCAACAATCAACAAAACCATCCCCGTACCACCTTCACCTTTCCTTGTCCCCCACCTCCACACAACTACAAAACACATTTAATGCTACCTCTTGCCCTTTACCCAACCTCTCCAAATTGTTAAACTAATTTTGGCGCCAAAAATCCTTTTCAATGGCTGTGATCATTTTGGTCATCCAATGGTGGAGATTAGTGATGGGATTTATTCGTGAGAGAAAAGACTTATGGATTATAAAAGAGGAAGAGAGAAGCAAGATAGAAGAGTAAGTAGTGTAATTTAGTTTTACTTATGTTGTTTTAAGCTTTTAAGTTTTCCGCTTTATCTCAAAGATTTCAAGCATTTTGTAATAAAATTTCATGTAATTTAAACTTATTATCGCTTCAATTTCGGTGTTAAATCTCATTTCAAGTTTTTGTAATTTTTAAGTTCGAATTCTCAAAGTATTTAACTGTTGTTATCGGTTGTTGTTTAGGACTTATAAGCTCATATAAACTCTTATAGAAGCTTTTCTAAGCTTTAGAACTTAAAACTCGCTTTAGATTCAAAATAGAAAATTCTCAAAAATATCAAGAAATTAATGAAAATTAAAAATCTATGAATAAATGATCAAGACAAAGTTATAGTAGCTGGAATTGGATTGTACTTGGTTTAGAGCTTAGTGGTAAGCATATAGGATGTGATCTCATACCTCGCTTCTCATTTTTCACTTGAATCCATTTTGTCGTTTTTACTCAATTTAGCATTTATTGTATATGAATGCTTTGTTCTTTAATTTTCATGTTTTTATGTTTCAAATGGTAATATTAAGTAATAATGTAAGTTTATGAATTAGTTTCATGGTTTTAATCCTTGGAATCCTTTGAAAACTTTCAAACAAATTACTTAAGGGGTGTTTGGATTTGTTGTTATCACTATATTTAAGGTTGTTTGTAGCCTTGTTCTTGGTTGATACATATTACATTAGGATAATATAACTCGTTTCACCATAAAACTAGTGCTTGTTTTGTAAAAGTCAAAATTAGTCTTAATCTCAACTTCGAGTGTTAATCGTTAAGATTTTAAATTGCAAATCTCACCATAGTAGCTTAAAACTTAGTACTTTAGTTTAAAATCATCTTAATATAGCTTATTATAACATATTAAGTCCATAGAATCGCCAAGTTCATAAAAGTCAAAGTTCTAGTGTAAATTAAAAAGTCAAAATTTCCTAGAAGCTTTTGAATAAACTTTACAATTTCACCGTGATCTTATCATTAGGATTTAGGACTTAAGCCTTTGGGATATTAAAGTTTAACCGCTAACAAAATTAGAAAATAGTAGTTCACTTATAATTAGCTTATTCGGGCTTATTCATCGCCTTCTTTTGACCCCTTTTTAGAAAACTTGTGCATATTCATATTCTTTTCCTAGTCCATCGTTGAGTTTTTCGCTTTTTTTCGTGCTTATTAGAGATTTTCATAAAAGTTGTAGTTTTAATAAGTGCTTATTTAAGTGTGTTTAATAAGTTTGCAAAAGAAAAATCGAAAAAAAAAAATAAAAAGGCAAAAAGGGGCTGCTGAGATTCGAACTCAGTACCTCCTGCTGCACAAGTCCACGCTCCAACACACAACACCAAACCCAACTCGCCCTTGGGTCTTTATTGGTTTTAACTTGCAAAATTAATCCCTTAAAGACTCTTTGGCAGTTTTCATAAGCCCATTTTAGCTTATTTAGTGCTTATTTTCTAAAGCAACCTCCAAGTTTTTTATTTTCTTAAGTCCAAGATTGTTTAAAGTATTTTTGTGATTTTTCTGATTTTTCTCAAAATGTTTAGTATTTTTAATTAATTAATTAGTGTAAAATAGTATTTAATTCGTAATAAATAATTTAAGAGTCGAAAAAATACCCGCTTTTTCCTAAAATTTTCTTTTGTCATATAGTACGTAATAAAATTGTTTTTACACTTGTAGGACTTTTATTTCATAAATTTTACGTTTTGTCTTGCGCCCAACAGTAATTTTTATAAATAACGACGTTTTCATTTTAAATCTAGTTTTAGATAATTTGAGTTTACGCTTTAGTTAATATAGTTTATTTAAGTTATTTTATTTTATAAAATCATAAAACATCATTGTAAAAATAGTGATAGCGTTTATTTAATATATTTTATCTTTTAATTTTCTTAATTTGTATTTAAGTCGCTTTATTTTATAACTTTTTCAAGAGTGTAATTATCCATCCAAATCCTTTCGATTACTATCATTAGTGATCATTCCATCATATGAGTTTGTGTTTTACACACCATTGAGTCTCCGTGGACTTAACGACCGGAATTCATTATATTCTCCAGGACTTCATTGCATTTGGTTCGAACTGCTTTAAGCTCTGCTATTTACCGGGTCATTCTCAAGTGGCCGGTTGTGTGATTAGACTTGACGGTTCGGACGGATCAAATTTTGCGCTTGCTGCCGGGAGGCTTTAGCGTGTGTTTAGCCTTTTCGATCCATTCTTGCACATACCCCATCTTTTGTAAAAAGTTTTTGTAAAGTTTTCAAAATCAAAAAGTTTATTAGCACTTTTCCTAAGTGTTATCAACACCAAAAATATTTTCATTCTTTGTTTTTGCAATATGTTTTCAAAAATCCAAAAAATCCATCTTTACCCTCTCACATCTTTTGATTCTACATTTCTTACCCTCTAAAACCATTTGATTCTTCTATGTCTCATCCTCACCAATTTGGTTGTAATGTGTGGGGACCTCAAAATGGTGGAAATTGCCCCTGTTGTGGCATTGTGAATCCGGAAACGGGTTTGTATATGACCAAAATCCCTACAATGAAACAACTAATTTCCTTAACCAACCCCGCACTATGAGATGGAGACATATTCTGTGAGTATGTGGAGGTCCTCACCCGAGTTTTGAGTGTCAAACGGGAACACGCTTGTCTATGAGCATAATCCTTGTAACAATTATGACTACTCTTATCATGACCAACCTCCACAAGCACCAAACGATTCAAACACAACCTCTCAAATTCCTCATGAACTTCTCGAAATTGTCTAGATATACTCAAAGATTTAAAAGAATTAGTTAAAGAAGAGTCTCGCGTAAAACGATGTCAAGAACAAGCACTAGAGTAAGTTCTCAATATTGGAAACCTCAAGTGTACGATTATGATGACGATTTACGACGACGATGATTTTGATGAGGAATCACGACCCGAGTGGCAATCCCACCTGCTTCGTAGCCTTTCATTTCCGACTCTTCCCTTCACTCACGCCGGTTGAGAGAAGTGAATTCCTTTGGAAGAAGTCGATGATCCTATTTCTTTGAAATTTTTTATCCCAAAGACTCTCTCACCATGGGGATAAGCATCTCAAGACTATTCGGAAACGGAATCATCTAATGTTGAGAACCTTATCCCGATCCCAAGTAGTCCGAGGGAATTCTTGATAATGAGTGTGATGTCTTCTCCTCTTACAAATGATCTTGTTGAGACTTTCTCGATTTTGACAAGGATTATAGTGATGCCGATTCTTTATATTCTAAAGACATAGAATTTATTGATGCATTACTTCCACATTCGAGATCGTCAACTTAGAAGAGGATGTTGACCATGTTGTTTCCATAACAATTAATACGACTATCACTAATCCCTTTATTCGATTCGATTCTCAATTTACTCTAAATTCGCTTATTCCAATCTTTGATAGTGATGAGTCCGACACGGAGACTATAATGGACGAGGTGCATATTTATAGCCCACGAAGCACCGCACATGTCCCACCTTCAGATACTCTTCATGAGGAGTTCTCCGATGAACTCACTCATATCATATCTCCGCCGGAGTATGATTACGTGGATGGCAAAATCATGATCGGGGAGAGAATCTCAATTTGCATAGTTATGACAAATCTTCCCACCCTCCCAACCGAGATGCCTTCCAACCCAAAGAGCTCAACCAATAAAATCCAAATAAGTGCAATCAGACTTAATCCCGAGGAAGAAGATCTAATCATGATTGTTATCATGATTTTCCTTCTTTCTTCACCTACTCGGTGACTTCCTCTCTTCTTCACTCCTTCGGAATGAGGACACTATTTTGATCCCGCATTTTCAATTATCATTTTTGAGCCGGTTCTATGTATATCTCATCGGTGTGGAACTTTCACGTGCTTCAAATGTTTGTCCAAACATCTTGAATGAAAGTCCGATGGAGATTGTTTCTTCCACTTACTTCCCCATGAACAATTTAATTCGGGGTCGAGTCAAGCTAGCGACTCGGTAATCAAAAACAGTAGCTTAACATGGGTTTTCACCCGTGTGTACCACCTAAGTGTGGGGGTGATGCCCCACATGTTATATATATATAAGTTTTCTCTAAAAAAAATAAATAAATAAAAAAAATAAAATAAAATAAAATAAAATATATCTTTCATAATAATGGCCGTAGTATTTCCTTTTACGTTTTTGTTTCGCATAACTGCCGGTACTTTGAATATTGAGGCAATATTCATTTCTAAGTGTGGGGAATTCTCACTAATTTCATATATTATCTACCCATTCCCTTTTGGCCAAAAAAAAAAAATATTTTTTTTTGGAGTAAGTGTTCTACACTTACTCACTTAGTTATCATCCGCCTTGTCTCAGAAGATAAAAGGATTGGCTAATCCAGAGCAAACGGCTCTTGGTAAAGATATATCAAACCGCTTACGACTTGCAATTTGCCCAAAATTGTATGGTATTCAACTCACCATATCCTAAAAAGTGAAGAGTTGGCTAGCCCGCAAGGTTATGGCTTGTGGTAAAGGCAAGTGGAAAATCCATAATTGGTAATCACTCACCAAAGATAATTCGATAATTTATATAAGAGTTGGCTAGTCCGTATGGTACGGCTTCGGTAAAGACTAATCAAATCCGCTTACAATTTTATGATTTGCTCAAAATCATTTGGTTATCGATGTACCAAGGTTCTTACTTGAATCAAACATTTGGCTACCCTAAGTGATGGCTTTTGGTAAAGAGTTTTTCAAATCCATTAAAGCTTCAAATCATTGCTAGGGACTAGCAATATCTTAGTATAGGGATACCTGCTTCATCCGAAACACTCAAAATGAATCAAAATGATGAAAATATCACAAATCGTTGTTTTATGTGTTTCAAATGCAAAATATCAAAATCGATGAAAACGTATCAAATTTGCAAAATGGCGCTTTAGTCCCCAAGTTTCAAAAGTTGTCAAAAACAGTCCCTGGTATATCTAAATTAAGAAAAATGTCATTTAAGGTCCATGGGATTCAAAAGTTGTTAAAACAAACCCTTCAAAGTTTAAAATTTGCAAAATTACAACTTTGGTCCCTCAAGTTTGAAAATTGGCAAAAATGGCCCCTGGAAATTTGAAAATGGCAAGATTGGTCCTTGTACTTTTTGAGATTGTCAGTTTTGGTCCCTTGAAACTTCTTTGCAAATTGGCAGCTATGGTCCTTTGATTTTCAGAATTTACACAACTAATCCTTGTAATATTAAACCTCTTAATACCATTTTGGACCCTATCATATGCCTTGGACCCTCAAATACCAATTGGGACCCCTGCTTATTAATATCCCGCCTACCAATCCCATGGTCGACATAACACCACTTGGCGCCTTTTTTCTTCCTTCTCCAACTGCTATCCTCAACAATCAACAAAACCATCCCCACTCACCTTCACCTTTCCTTGTCCCCCACCTCCACACAACTACAAAACACATTTAATGCTACCTCTTGCCCTTTACTCAACCTCTCCAAATGTTAAACTAATTTGGCGCCAAAATCCTTTTCAATGGCGGGATCATTTTGGTCATCCAATGGTGGAGATTAGTGATGGATTTATTCGATGGAGAAAAGACTTATGGATTATAAAAGAGGAAGAGAAGCAAGATAGAAGAGTAAGTAGTGTAATTTAGTTTTACTTATGTTGTTTTAAGCTTTTAAGTTTTCCATTTATCTCAAAGATTTCAAGCATTTTGTAATAAAATTTCAGTGTAATTTAAACTTATTATCGCCAATTTCAGTTGTTAAATCTCATTTCAAGTTTTTGTAATTTTTAAGTTCGAATTTCAAAGTATTTAATCTGTTGTTATCGTTGTTGTTTAGGACTTATAAGCTCATATAAACTCTTATAGAAGCTTTTCTAAGCTTTAGAATCCTTAAAACTCGCTTTATATTCAAAATAGAAAAATTCTCAAAATATCAAGAAATTAATGAAAATAAAAATCTATGAATAAATGATCAAGACAAGGTAGCAGAAATGGAATAGGAAATAAGGCTAGAAAAATAAACTTATGATTCGTAAAATCTAAAATACTATAAAACTAATTTTAAAACTAAAAATATATTTTTCACACTTTTATCTAATTATTACTAATTAATTATTATTTAAAATACACTTAAATACTAGAAAATATAAAATAAACTTGGAAAAATAAAATTTTAACTTGGAAAAATCTAAAATATGATAAAACTAATTTTAAAACTGAAAATATATTTTTATACTTTTAATTATTTATTACTAATTATTTATTATTTTAACTATTTAAAATTATAATAAATACTAAAAGATAGAGAAAATATGAAACTTTTTCTAAAAATACTATATGATGACGAAACCTAAGAAAATAGAAAAACAAGATTTGCTTATTAATAAGCTAGAAAGAAAATCAAAAAGCTAAGAAATATTAAATAAACACTATCACTGATTTTTAATTGGACTTTTTCTGGATTTTCTTTTTGAAAACTACTTTAATACTGATTATATGAAACTTTAATGAACACAAAATTTTACAAACCACAAATAAGCTGCTTTACAAGTTTATAATCTCAATAATGGCTTAAATGGGCTTATTTGGTGGAAATAAGCTCAAACAAGCTAACCAAATTGAAACATCTCATGTTATTTGAATGATATTTTTAGTTGTTATTATGGACTAATTAAGCCACATAAGCTCCTATAAAGCTTCTTCAAGCTTTTAGAAACTCTAAAAGCCGCTTTAGAATCAAAAATAGAAAATCACTAAAAATACCAATTAAATAGTTCAAAATCAAAAATCCATTGAAATGGTACACATTGAGCAGGTGAATTGTGGATGGCCTTGGGTTAGAAGCTTTGTGGAAAGCTATTAGGATTGGTATTGGTCATTGGTTCTTGGTTTGCAGCTTAGTGGTAAGCATATAGGATGTGATCTCGCACCTCGCTTCTCATTTTTCACTTGGAATCCATTTTGTCGTTTTTACTCAATTTAGCATTTTATCGTATATGAATGCTTTGTGCTTTAATTTTCATGTTTTATGTTTCAATGGTATTATTAAGTAATAATGTAAGTTTATGAATTAGTTTCATGGTTTTAATCCTGGAATCCTTTGAAAACTTTCAAAACAAATTACTTAAGGGGTGTTTGGATTTGTTGTTATCACTATATTTAAGGTTGTTTGTAGCCTTGTTCTTGGTTGATACATATTACATTAGGATAATATAACCTCGCTTTACCATAAAAACTAGTGCTTGTTTTGTAAAAGTCAAAATTAGTCTTAATCTCAACTTGAGTGTTAATCGTTAAGATTTTAAATTGCAAATCTCACCATAGTAGCTTAAAACTTAGTACTTTAGTTTAAAATCATCTTAATATAGCTTATTATAACATATTAAGTCCATAGAATCATTATAAGTTCATAAAGTCAAAGTTCTAGTGTAAATTAAAAGTCAAAATTTCCTAGAAGTTAGCTAATAAACTTTACAATTTCACCGTGATCTTATCATTAGGATTTAGGACTTAAGCCTTTGGGATATTAAAGTTTAACTGCTTAACAAAATTAGAAAAATAGTAGTTCACTTATAATTAGCTTATTCAAGCTTATTCATCGCCTTCTTTTGACCCTTTTTAGAAAACTTGTGCATATTCATATTCTTTTCCTAGTCCATCGTTGAGTTTTTTCGCTTTTTTCGTGCTTATTAGAGATTTTCATAAAAGTTGTAGTTTTAATAAGTGCTTATTTAAGTGTGTTTAATAAGTTTGCAAAAGAAAAATCAAAAAAAAATAAAAGGCAAAAGGGCCTGGATTTTAGCTTATCATAATCATCACAGTAGCTTAGAATTTGTTAGCATAGCCTAATCTGATCATATTACACCTTAATATATCATAATCGGTTCATAGAATCATTTTAAAGTTCATAATAGTCAACTGTTTCATTTTCTAAAAAAGTCAAAATGTGTCCCGTGAATCGCTGAGCCTATCAATTTCTCAAGCTCACAGAGCTTATAAGGGAGCTTAATATATCTAGGTGAGAATTAAGGTACTTTTGACTTTTACTATAACAAGCACAGTTTCTCCGGTTTCTTTGAGTTCTTTAGACCAAGTGTGACTCGAATAACCAAAACCAAAGCATCTGACAATCTTTAACACGTTGAAACAAGTAAAACCAAACACTACTTTCAAAAGACTTTTGAGATTTTCAAAGGATTTCAACGATCCATCCATGCAATTGATTTAAGAGCTTGTGTTATCATATACCGAGACCGAACAAGCATGAAACAACAACTCTAACAACATAAAACTCGTAACTACCAATTATGCTAACTTAACTGTGAAAATAAGATTTTGTAAACTACAAATTCAAAAGAACAAAAGATTGCTTTTTTTAAAATGTACTTAACTATAGTTAATTAACTTAAACAAACAGAAATTTAAGCTAATAAGCACTTGGCTTAAACACAGAAATGGGACAAGCTTTGAGCTACTTGCAGCCCTAGCTATTAAGCTTCAAATTGAAAAACAAGAGTTGGAACCTCAAGATAGCTAGGTTGGCTACCCAAAGAACCAAAGATCACCAGATTTGGTCAACTAATAAGCTCTATGGGAGCTTATAAAAGTAGCCATGAAACTGGTGCACAGGGCACAATTATGAAACAGGTATCAACAAGAAGCTAGCTAAAAAGCACTTTAAAAGCTGATTCAAGGAGATCTAGTATTTTTGTATTTTTGTTTAGCAACCAAACTTCAATACCCTAAGAGCTTTTAAGCTAAAACTTAATATCAAACCCACAGTGAAATTATCTTTTTTATTCAAAAACGACCCAAGTGAAAATTTGACTTTTTGGTTTGCACTAAGAATTTGACCAAAGTGACTTTTGATTAGATTTCAATCACTGAGTATGTTATGTTAAGGTGTAATAAGACTAACTTGAGCAAAATTAACAACTTCCCAACACGTAATCATGATCATGAATCCTAAAACTCAATGTTGAGCTCATAAGATGAGATCAAATGTATTTTTGACTTTTGCTTATGAGAACTTGTTTTCTTGATCGAGATCGCTTATATGACACTTATGTGAAACAAAGCAAGCATAAACAACAACACAAACAAGCCCCGATACAGCTTTAAGAAAGCAAATCCAAACAGACCTTATAAGTGATGCTTTGATGTTTTACAAAGCAAATCTCAAGTTTAGACCATGAACTTAATTTCAGACCTTGTATTATGATTAAATAGGACTAAATAAGCTTAAACCAATAGTAATAACAACATAAAACTAAGACTTGATGATAATGCAACTTTAACTGTTGAATCTAAATTTTTGTAAACTACAAATTGAAAAGAACAAGCTACTGATTTTAAGGCTTAAACACACTTGATTATAACTAGTAAACAATAAGAAACAGAAATTAGAGCTAAAGAACAATTTCAACAGTGAAATGCCAAAATGGTTAAAAAGCTTACAAATGGGTATTCAACTGCAAACCAAGAACCAATGACCAATACCAATCCTAATAGCTTTCCACAAAGCTTCTAACCCAATGCCATCCACAATTCACCCTGCTCCAGCTGTGTACACCATTTCCAATGGATTTTTGATTTTTGAACTATTTAATTGGTATTTTTAGTGATCACCACAGCCCGACTTATCTTCATATAATCAACAATACTGCTGTGAATTTTGTGGAGGTCCTCACCAGGATTTGAATGTCAATCCGGAAACACGATTGTCTATGAACAAGCTTTTCCGGTGATGCTCGAACTTTGGTTATGACCAATATCCATATGATTCACCATCCAGTGCTCAACAGCTTTATCACATGAGAACTGTGGAGGTCCCCATTTCACTTCGATTGTCAAACAGGGAATCCATTTCCTTGTAACAATTATGACTATCCATATCTCGACCAACCTCCATTGGCAAATGACTCAAACTCTTCAAAGAAACCCAACAAGACACTTATCTAGAGCTTCGGAGAGTGAAAAGAACCGAGGAGTTGAGTAAGACAAAGATTTCATAATGTTCCCGCTTTTTCTGTGTATATGTGGGGTCCTCATGATGATTATCAACGCCAACCTTCCGGTTTTGACAAATCTCCACTCCCACAATGTCCCATCATTCAAAATTCACATGAGAAATCCATGGAAGAATTGCTAGTCAAGAGCAGTTGCTAAAATAAATTCCCAAATTGCTTTTGAAAAGTCTATTAGGTAATTAATTGCAAAAGAAAAGCACCAGATCTAGCTCTCAATTTCATTTCATTTCTCGATGATGATGATGAGGATACACTGAAGATTCATCAAGTTCATCAAGAGATATCCGCAGTTGAGATTCATTCTCAAGCAACCGCCATCACACCCAAAGCTCCCACTCACTCGAACATGGGGGACGAGCATCTTGACATTGTTCCGAAAAGGAATTGGACGAATTCATAAAGTCTAGTGTTGAGGACCTTGTCCCAATCCCGAGAGAGTCACAGGAACTTTGACCATATGTGTGATATCCCTTACCCTCTTGAGTGTTCAAAGATCATTTTGAGACTTTCTCCGATTTTAGCGATGATTGTAAATCTTATGGAGACATTGAGAATATCGAGGCATCACTTTCACATTTTGATGTTGATCCTCTTCGAGGAGTTTATCGATGAACTCACTCACATCATTCCACTTTCATGAGAAAGTGATGATGATCTCTTTGATTTCAAAGCCAACCTAGAGAAACCGAAAGTCTCCTTTATAATGATCGCTCACTCACTTCTCACCCTAACAATTCAATAGAGAATGTTAATCACCTTGTTCCCGAAACATTCAAAGCTACTTTCACCAATCCTCTATTTGAATTTGAATCAATTCACTTGGATTTCTAACAATCCAATCTTTGACGAGGATAGTGATGAGTCTACAATGGAACAAGAGTTCACAAATTCACTTCATGTGAATGATTCTCTTACGAGGAGTTCCTTTGAACTCACTTATATCATATCTCTACCGTAGTATGATATCTTCCACTTTGATCTAGACATAAATGATCTTTGTGTTCCGGAGGAAATGTTCTCACCATGAGAACTTGCTTGATATCAAAATCCCATCCCTCCCACCCGTAATATGTCTTGATCAAATGAGCTTAATGATGAGATTCATGATTCGTAAATCATGAATTTCCTTCCGATAATTATGAGTTAATCATGATTTTTATCATGATTTTCTTTCTTTCTTCACCTATACGGTGACTTCTCCTGCTCTTCACTCCTTCGGAATGAAGACATTATCTTTGACCCCGCATTTTCATTTATCATTTGTGAGCCGGTTCTATGTATATCTCATCGTGTGGAACTTTCACGTATTTCAATGTTTATACAAACATCTTGAATGAAAGTCCATGGAGATTGTTTCTTCCACTTTGCTTCCCATGAACAAATTAATTCGGGTCGAGTCAAGCTAGCGACCAGTAATCAAAAAACAAGAGTTAAACATGGGTTTTCACCCGTGTGTACCACCCTTAGTGTGGGGAGATACCCCACATGTTGTATATAGATTTAAAAAATAAATGAAAATTGTAAATATTAAAAAGAGAATAATTGTTGTGTTTCTACACTTAAGTAGTAATGTTATCTTTTACGTTCTAAGTTTCGCATTA